>NQII01007104.1:76114-86405 GCA_002778355.1 Clitarchus hookeri | reverse complement strand
AAGTTGGAAGTAACCACGTATAGACTATAGTCCATTCACGGTTTCTTCGGATATTTTGAAACGAACTTTTGAAAAATCACCCTGGGAGTAACATGTCAAACTGTGTTTTAAATAACTTGCACAATACAAATATATAACACTGTGATTAACTATAAAGTATTGTGTTCTTGAATAAATGAAACTTTAGCTTAGTATCTTCTATAACTTGTAAAATTTATTTCGTATTAAGTAAGAATTAAAAACAGCGATGTGTTGGCAACGGCTAGTAAGAAATAGTTCACAGATAAAATATTGTTTTAACCTAGTTTTTTGGAATGTGATTAGTAAATTAAAGGTTACCTATTGATATATTAAAATTTTTAGGTAGCACTGAAGGAAACATAATTCATTGTTACAGTAAAAAATATCCGCGCAAATTACGGTGCGTAGGCCCTAGTGACATAGCGATGTTGTTTTTCGTTCGAGGAAGAAACGAATAGGCGGAGCGAAACTTGTCGCTCTCTCTCTCTCTCTCTCTCTCTCTCTCGCTCTCTCTCTCTCGGGAAGTTTCGCACCGCTAGTAGCAGCAGTAAAATTATATACGTTTTCAATTTTAGCATATTTCATACTTATTAATGCAAAAATAATGCTTTTCGAATTTATAATTTACAACTGAGAAGTGATTTCATTGTTTGAATACTTATTATAATATATTTAGATGTGATGACAGGACGGTTACAAATCTGAAGTTGGCAGAAGTGGTGACCGGCGACATGACATGGCGTGTCGCTCGTAGAAAAGGTTGACTGAACGAAGCGTTAATTTCTCTTCTTGTGAAAAAATACTGAAATGTACCCCATCAAGTTTGTACACGTTGTGATTTTTAAACCTACCTAGGAAAGTTACGAAGGTGTGCTAAATCTGTTTTCCAACGGCGGGAATAAATATACTGTAACCTGCGTCGTGATCGCTGTGTGTGAAAGAGTATTGTTGTCTTTACGTTACGTTGGACCCGTGTGTATGTGATTGCAAATACCGGACGTGCAAAATTTACGCGTTTTAACAGTAAACTCTTTTTATGACGAAATTAATTTTTGGAAAGTCACGTCTGTTTATTTACCACAACGTAACTTTGCCTTAGGTGTTTGAAACACAGTTGTGTTAACGTGCTTACGTATCTGTTATTTGATTGTTTGCCACAATCCCAACAAAAACTATGCCCAGCCAGATAAATTAAAATAAATAATGAAATGAACCTACCAAACAGTAAGTACTAATGAATATTAATGTGAGCGGAATAAGAGTTACGGTATCCCTATTTGTGTGCATGTTCACCACTTTTTTGTAAGTTTGTCGCTGCTATGTACAAAATATAAGCGACACGAGTTGCGTGCTTGAATTTACTGTCTTTTCGTTGGACTGGTTGTTCCTTCGTTTTAATATTTATTGCAACTGAGGACGTACTTTTAAAGAAATGATCCAACATATATCAATAACAAGAGGTTAAATACTACAGTTCTTTCATCCGCAGTTGTAACAGGGTTAAACACATTCGCGGCAAAATATTAACGTATATTACGTGTAATGTGCTATGTCGTGTATAACAAATATATTTACAACCTAAAATAATAACCATAAGAACTATCGTCAATACTGACATTGTTAAAAAATCATAAAGCTGACCTAAATATCGTTATAGGCCTGAATTATGAACATTCGTACGAAATGGTATTTGAAATATGACAGAATTCTTTGAACAGCTGAAAACTGTAAACAAAGCATTTGGCAGTTAAAACGTATTCGTCACATGACAGTGTTTATGTTTACATGTAGCGGAAGGATACGTAATCGGTTACCAAAAGTAGAACCTTAGAAGGGCTTCAGAAAAGTGTGAGGTAACCGTTAATGGCCTATACATGTACTCGTTAAAGCGAGCATCATTTTAGTGAAGAAAAATCTCCTGTGCGTTAGACAGCACAAGCTCCTAGGTATAACACCACATCTAATTTTGTAATCCTTATCCCAAAAAATGTAACATAGAAAATATATCTGTAAAGGAATTTCTTACAGAGAAAAATGGTTGTGAATTAAGATTTCCTGTTTCCGGGAAGGTTTTCAATTAAAAATATACAAGACAAAGTTTTATCTCAAACCTTAGTAATAAAAAAAATGGGGATGTTTTTTTTACGAAAGTCAAGTTTCTCTCCTGAAACTTTGCCGAGGAAAATTTTATTCAGACTTTAAAAAAATATAAACGAATAAAGTTTTTTTTCTTAAATTGTCACCAAAAGAAATGAAAAAGTTTCTAATTCTTCGTGTTGCAGACACAGAAATGTTTATAGATTCCTTGTGATATTATTTGGAATTTATAACGAGCGACAACGCCTCCACACGAAGCTATTAGTAAAGGAAGTATCCTGTAGTTTCACACAGTGACTGACGCCATTAACTCAAAATCTCATATCATAAATGTGAAATTTATTCTTTCATTAATTAAAATTTGCCTGGTCTGGAATTTTATAGTTCATTCCGTGCATTATTTTCTATTTTATACTTTTTTTAAATGTACAACGTTCGAAGAGTCATTGCACATGCGCCTTAAAACAAAAAAAAATACACCATTAAACGTTTTGGACATGTAATTTGCATAGTGTTAATTAGTATCAGTATTGCAAAGAAAGTTATTTGATGTGGTTTTAAAATAATTAAAACTTTATTCTTTCATCAGAAGTAGTTAAACAAATGACAGTTCTGTTCATACACAATAAGCCTGATGCGGTCAGTGATATACCACATAGCTGTTTCACTAAGGCCGATTCACACTGAAGTTATTGTGGCGCTCGTTGTGTCAGCTTTTCGTTAAATCTGTGTCTAATTATTAAAATAAAACTCCAGGTGTGTTCACATTGTAGTTAAGAGCCTAGTATTTGACAAGCTGTGTTACAGTGATATCTGAAAAAGACTCGCTTATAAGCTTTATGTGTACATGTGCAAGTAAATGCAGGGGAGAAGTGGCCAGCGCGGGTAAAGTGGCCATCAGCTGTTACTTCGCTGGAGAGTACTGCAATCTGGTAGCGAGAGTTTNTATCTCTCTCTCTCTCTCGGGAAGTTTCGCACCGCTAGTAGCGGCAGTAAAATTATACACGTTTTCAATTTTGAATATTTCATACTTATTAAAGCCAAAATAATGCATTTTAAATTTATAATTTACAACTGAAAAGTGATTTCATTGTTTGAATACTTATTATACTATATTTAGATGTGATGAAAGGACGGTTACAAATCTGAAGTTGGCAGAAATGGCGACCGGCGACATGACATCGCGTGTTGCTTTTTGAAAAGGTTGACTGAAAGAACCGTTAATTTCTCTCCTTGTGAAAAATACTGAAATGTACCCCATCAAGTTTGTACACGTTGTCATTTTTAAACCTACCTAGGAAAGTTACGAAAGTGTGCTAAATCTGTTTTTCTACGGCAGGTATAAATATACTGTAACCTGCGTCGTGATCGCTGTGTGTGAAAGAGTATTGTTGTCTTTACGTTACGTTGGACCCGTGTGTATGTGATTGCAAATACTGTAAGTGCAAAATTTGCACGTTTTAACAGTAAACTGTTATTATGACGAAATTAATTTTTAGAAAGTCACGTCTGTTTATTTATCACAACGTAACTTTGCCTTGGGTGTTTGAAACACAGTTGTGTTAACGTGCTTACGTATCTGTAATTTGAATGTTTGCCACAATCCCAACAAAATTCTATGCCAAGCTGGATAAATTTAAATAAATAATGAAATGAACCTAGCAAACAGTAAGGACTAATGCATATAAATATGAGCGGAATAAGAGTTACGGTAGCCCTATTTGTGTGCATGTTCACCAGTTTTTTTTAAGTTTGTCGCTGCTATGTACAAAATATAAGCGACACGAGTCGCGTGCTTGAATTTACTGTGTCTTTTCTTTGAACTGGATGTTCCTTCGTTTTAATATTTATTGAAACTGAGGACCTCCTTCTAAAGAAATAATCCAACATATATCAGTCACAAGAGGTTAAATACTACAGTTCTTTCATCCGCAGTTGTAACAGCGTTAAACACATTCGCGGCAAAATATTAATGTATATTACGTGTAATGTGCTATGTTGGGTATAAAAATATGTTTACAACCTAAAATAATAACCGTAAGAACTATCGTCAATACAGACATTGTTAAAAAATCATAAAGCTGACCTAAATATCGTTATAGGCCTGAATTACGAACATTCGTACGAAATGGTATTTGAAATATGACAGAATTTTTTGAACAGCTGAAAACTGTAAACAAAGCATTTGGCAGTAAAAAAAGTATTAGTCACATGGCAGTGTTTATGTTTACATGTAGCGGAAGGATACGTAATCGGTTACCAAAAGTAGAACCTTAGAAGGGCTTCAGAAAAGTGTGAGGTAACCGTTAATGGCCTATACATGTACTCGTTAAAGCGAGCATCATTTTAGTGAAGAAAAATCTCCTGTGCGTTAGACAGCACAAGCTCCTAGGTATAACACCACATCTAATTTTGTAATCCTTATCCCAAAAAATGTAACATAGAAAATATATCTGTAAAGGAATTTCTTACAGAGAAAAATGGTTGTGAATTAAGATTTCCTGTTTCCGGGAAGGTTTTCAATTAAAAATATACAAGACAAAGTTTTATCTCAAACCTTAGTAATAAAAAAAATGGGGATTTTTTTACGAAAGTCAAGTTTCTCTCCTGAAACTTTGCAGAGGAAAAGTTTATTCAGACTTAAAAAAATATAAACGAATAAAGTTTTTTTTCTTAAATTGTCGCCAAAAGAAATGAAAAAGTTTCTAATTCTTCGTGTTGCAGACACAGAAATGTTTATAGATTCCTTGTGATATTATNACCAAAAGAAATGAAAAAGTTTCTAATTCTTCGTGTTGCAGACACAGAAATGTTTATAGATTCCTTGTGATATTATTTGGAATTTATAACGAGCGACAACGCCTCCACACGAAGCTATTAGTAAAGGAAGTATCCTGTAGTTTCACACAGTGACTGACGCCATTAACTCAAAATCTCATATCATAAATGTGAAATTTATTCTTTCATTAATTAAAATTTGCCTGGTCTGGAATTTTATAGTTCATTCCGTGCATTATTTTCTATTTTATACTTTTTTAAAATGTACAACGTTCGAAGAGTCATTGCACATGCGCCTTAAAACAAAAAAAAATACACCATTAAACGTTTTGGACATGTAATTTGCATAGTNGAAGAGTCATTGCACATGCGCCTTAAAACAAAAAAAAATACACCATTAAACGTTTTGGACATGTAATTTGCATAGTATTAATTAGTATCAGTATTGCAAAGAAAGTTATTTGATGTGGTTTTAAAATAATTAAAACTTTATTCTTTCATTAGAAGTAGTTAAACAAATGACAGTTCTGTTCATACACAATAAGCCTGATGCGGTCAGTGATACACCACATAGCTGTTTCACTAAGGCCGATTCACACTGAAGTTATTGTGGCGCTCGTTATGCCAGCTTTTCGTTAAATCTGTGTCTAATTCTTAAAATAAAACTCCAGGTGTGTTCACATTGTAGTTAAGAGCCTAGTATTTGACAAGTTGTATTACAGTGATATCTGAAAAAGACTCGCTTATAAGCTTTATGTGTACATGTGCAAGTAAATGCAGGGGAGAGATGGGTAAAGTGGCCAGCGCGGGTAAAGTGGCCATCAGCTGTTACTTCGCTGGAGAGTACTGCAATCTGGTAGCGAGAGTTTNAAAGTGGCCAGCGCGGGTAAAGTGGCCATCAGCTGTTACTTCGCTGGAGAGTACTGCAATCTGGTAGCGAGAGTTTGAAACGGTTAAGAGGAAAACCATTAGTGTTCTGAGAGCATCTGAGGGGGTTTTCTTATTTGGGGAGGGGGGGGAGGGTTATTGTTTATACTTGAAATAAGGTAAGGGATAAATGTAGTTAATTTTATCTCAGAACGTAGTAGGTTTATAATTATTTTCTATTACGTTTTAGGCTTCAACACCATGTGTGGTAAAATTTAGTGGATTTACTTAGTTGTTATTTTTTTAACGCTAGGAACAGCATCGTTGGTTCTAGCACACAGCCGGAATAACAGACTAAATATAGGCTTAGCAATAGCCGAAGCGGGCTTGTATTGGTTTTCGTGACTTACTAGTATTGAATTCGTTCCCCAGCTTATGGATACAGATTATATATCAAAGGGGAGAAACTGTTAAATGCGAAGAACGTGTGGCCATTCAATGGCCACTTTACACGACATAGCAGTGCAAAGTAACCATTTGNAAACTGTTAAATGCGAAGAACGTGTGGCCATTCAATGGCCACTTTACACGACATAGCAGTGCAAAGTAACCATTTGGAAAAAAATTAATATGCAATACAAAAATTGTAATTCGCAATTGTTAAAAAAAAAATTTGTTTAATTGTTTGTACAATACCTGCATTGTATGAATGGTGGTTTTATATTTTTGTTTTACTTACAGTGGACGATTTAAACATGATTTTACTTTAGAGTAGCCACTTTACCCTGCTCTCACCTATATATATATATATATAGGCAGTTTTTTTTTCATATTTATAAAATTTTCATTTATGTGCTAATAATAATATTTTATCTCACAACTAAACCGACGTTAGTTTTCACCCATAAATTTCCTTCAATCCGTGAGTTTTACAAATCGTTAGTTTGTTTAACATTCAAATATACACAAACGAAATTAAAACGTCAGTGTCGTCTCAATCGTGGCATGACACAATTTACAGTCGAGACGGAAGTTGGTAAAAATAAAAATGAATACAGAAAAAACAAAATAACGTATCGTCCCTTGAATCTGGTTGTCTGATTGCCTTTGTTGAAAATGGGTCAACTTCTCTCATGGAAAATTCAACTTTACGTCGCTCTTAATTCAATGTGTATATACTGCCACGCGATTTATACCTGAACTTAACGACAACCCAAAGTTAACGCAACGAGCTCCATGCAAACTTCAATGTGAACCGGGCTTTATTCCGAGGTTAGAGCAACAATACTAGACGTCACATACAGTGTCATGTACTGCGACGATTCGTCAATTACTCTCCTCTACGATAAGGGACAGTTAAATCTCGACGGTCATTTCAAGTACTAGGAATTATGTGCGTCC
Source organism: Clitarchus hookeri (assembly GCA_002778355.1). Lineage (NCBI taxonomy): Eukaryota > Metazoa > Arthropoda > Insecta > Phasmatodea > Phasmatidae > Clitarchus > Clitarchus hookeri. The sequence goes on along the minus strand of NQII01007104.1, from coordinate 79,241 downwards.
TTTTCACGAGAAATGCCTGTGTCGAGACGAGCGTGTTAGCATGTTTATTATTCCGCAGGAAAATGCTGAGTTAATGCGATGCCGTCGGCACGGGAGAAAGTCAAACATGTACGTACTCGAGACAACTTCTTAATAAAATAGCTTCTATGCAATCAGAGAATGCGCAACAATAATTCCTGCTAGAAAATATGAAGGAAATAGCAGATTCACTGCCTTACTTTGACTCGATGTCACTGCCTCCTTGACTTTGGGTTACTGTGGAAGGCTGCGACCATCACCGGCCGGTCAACTGACTTTCGCTGCCCACGGCCAGCAGCGATCCCACCTCCACACACGTGTTTTGCTCAACTTCAGTCACGTTTACGTCGATCATGCCGAACAGACAAAGTGGACACACAATATATGGTTGTTTACATGCCAGCAGATTTTTCTGCGTTATGTTACGAGTTGTGGTCAGGCTCTTAGCTGAGCGGCCTGCCTGATCACACCTTCACTTATTTATCCAGGACACGGGNAAATATGGTTGTTTACACGTAAGCAGATTTTTCTGCGTTATGTTACGAGTTGTGGTCAGGCCCTTAGCTGAGCGGCCTGCCTGATCACACCTTCATTTATTTATCCAGGACACGGGGCCGTGATCGCCGAAATTAGTTATGAAATCGCAAACCACAGAGAATCCCCTCCACCGGCCAGTAAACGTGGACAACGCAGCCTGTATAGGACAGTGTAGTCCGCGGGCGGTGTCTCTTGTCGTCGGGCCATTGGAACAAGAAGACCACTGAAGATGGGTGTGTCCGGCCGTCGACTTGCGTCATATTAATCAGCCTCCGGAATCAAGAACAAGGTGGGGGCTCTCCAATTAGGCTTTACTCAGAACGTGGCTGGTTAAATCTTTATACAATAACATCATTTCATATTTTAGTATATTTGTATAGCTCCCCCCGTTCGTATTCAATCATATTGATATTGAAATAATATTGTACAACCTTAATGTTAAATAAACCTATTTTATATAGTGTTCATTACATAACTCTTATCAATAACTTGTTAACGGCCCTATATCCCCGTTAAGGATAAATATAAACAAAATAAACAAAATCATAACAATGGTAGAGACTTGGTTCCTCCCCACCCTCTCGCTGCCTTGCATTAGCTTCTCTAACATCCACCCCCATTTCAATAAATTCCCCAACCACCCACGCTAATTTCCGTATTAATAATAACAAAATTTCAGCCACGCCCACTTTTAACATTAAAACTTTTAGCTTTTAAGTAGCTGTGTAATTAAAATAATGTCATAATATCTACTTTTAAAATTTATTAGGTTTAAATAATAAATTGCTTTTTACAGTCCAATATCTAAACTTACAAAGCAATTATTTGAAACCTAAATAACCAACAATATTAAAATTTAAAGAATTTCAGTATGAACCGCAAGTCCCTTGTTGCGTATATTTACCTCAGCAATACCATTCTAGCAATTTAAATAAGATATAGATCACATGTGTGCGCTGGATGTAGTTGTTTGAAATTAAACTATTACTGTGATAGTAATTCATAATCACGTGACACTTTCCATTAAATTAACTTTCAACTCATGCTAATTGAATAAATTCCATACAAGACATAATAATGTAGTAAGATATTATTGTGCTCGGATAAAGGTACAGGATTTTATTATGCTCTCCCGCCAGTCAACATATCTTTAAGAAAAATGCAAAGAAATAAGACATGCCAGGTAACTATGAGATTTTTGTAATCTGATAGAAAGCCCGTATTACGTTATAAGTTGCCATATTGAAGGACGAGTAGTCGCAGCTTCATGCTAGGCGACGCGAATCAGTTGCAGGTGCCGGGGCGACACATTCCCGCATCAGCACTTCCCAGCGGCTCGAGCGCCGCTGTGTTGCGTAAACGCGTGCCAGCGTGCGCCAAGCAAATGCNCGAGCAAATGTTTCCCCTTGCCCAATTTAAACTTTACTTGTGTTGTTCTTAGTTTTAAGTTCCTCATACTCCCAATATTCTCATACACTTTCCACAATCCATTGCCACACGGACACGGGGCAGGATGAATTCCGTTGGGTTCACACATTATTGTGATTCACGGACTTAGCCCATTGCCCGCGGCTTGCGGATGTGCTGATTTACACACCAGTCCTGAAGTGTATGCAATGTCACCTTACTGGAATAAATTTAGGCTACATTACATATTTTCTGCTTATTTCGGATAGGAAGTACCCTGCCGAAGTTTTTCCACGTATTTCAGAAGCACGTATGTATGTATAGTATAATAATTTTTATGAAATACATACAGTGTAGCTTTTGAAATTTCCCCAAAATACTTTTCTCGCTTTATATCTTACTCAATGTCCACGCAAAAGAACTGCCTTTAGATCTTCACACTCTGGTTACTAATAGGCGTTCTTTATTAATTGAATTGTATTATTCGCAGAAAAAAATAATGTAGCAGGAAGAAAATGTTGGAAAACAACGGCCGGGATTCAGAAACATCGCCAGACAGTTGAAAAAAAAAAACACTGCTCTTTAATTTGTAGGCCTGACATTAAATTATAAAATATTACTATTATATACGCGCAAAGTTATGGGAATTCATGACGGTATAGGGGCAAGGTCGGTTAAGTGCGTAAAAGGTCCTTGGTTGAAATACGAGTGGGTTCGGGGTATTCAGGAATTACTTCCCGAATTTTAGGCGGGATTTTTTTTGCGTTTTATTGCAAATCGTCGATGAATACTTTGTATAAAGTAATAAACATATTTTTACTTGGTATTATTGATTAAATTCGGAAATATATTGAATAAAAGATTTAGCTTTTCATAACAGTATTGGCATATTTTCCGCTTCATATATCATGTGCACATTTTTTATACAGTAGTACTATGTGGAATTGTTTTATATTATGGTAGTTTTTTCTTATTGAAAGTAGAAACGCATTAAATAACTTTCGTATACGAATACTTAAGTTGAATTTATGTAAAGTTTCATCATTTCGCAGTTTAGTTTATTAAGGCTGTAAACCAAATTTTTACACGCAAACTAATATTCTTTACCATATTTTTTGGAAAATCTTCATAGATGTAGAAATCCATAATCTAATGTATATATATA
>NQII01007104.1:59538-76092 GCA_002778355.1 Clitarchus hookeri | reverse complement strand
AATCAACCAATTTTCATTCAGTTTTTTTATAAACCTTCCTTTCATTCCCACGAGTGTTTGTGCACCTTTCTTTTTCATCTGTATTACCTGCAAAGGTACTAAAATCTGCAAAAAGCTCATTTTTACCATGCTTTCACGCCAGGAAGCGCCTTAATCAACGATGCACCGTCAACAATGCAATGTCAACAATGTAAAGTCGCAATCTAGCAACAGATCTATCTATCTATATAAAACAATATATAGATATATCGATACTTATCGATATATCGATACTCATCGATATAACGATATATTGAAATATCGATACTTATAAGTACGTTAATGCTCGATATATCGATACTAATATATGTCGATACTTATCGACAAGCGAACCGGTCACATAAAAAAATCTGTGGATGTAAAATTACACGAAAATGAAGCGGTAAATTATCTGCCAGAATTTCTAAATTCGCTTGATGTTCCAGGATTGCCTCCACATATATTAAAATTGAAAATAGGAGTTCCAGTCATGTTACTTTGTAACATCAATCCACCCAAAACTTTGGAAAGGCACACGCCTTGCAATAAAAAAAAATTACGGGCAATACTATAGAAGCTATTATCTTGAAAGGTGCTTTCAAAGGAGAAGATGTGCTTCTTCCCAGAATTCCATTTATTCCATCAGAAATTCCCTTTAACTTTAAAAGAACACAGTTTCCAGTCAGATTGGCGTTTGAAATGACAATAAATGAAGCTCAAGGGCAGTCATTGCAAATGTGCGGAATAGATTTAGAAACAGAATGTTTTTCGCACGGCCAATTGTATGTCGTATTCTAGAGTAGGAAAACCACACAACTTATTCATAAGCGCGGAAAATGGTAAAACTAAAAATACTGTATGCAAAGAAGTACTTCAATAATAAAGATTTTGAAAATACATATACTTCTTTCAATTAATTTCACAGAAATGAATAGAACCAAAATATTTTATGCCACAGCAACGCGTGGCAGGGTTAGCTAGTGTGCGATAAATATGTAGGGTCTCCGACATGGCCTCTAGTCCTCCGTACTTTACAAGCAGGCATGCCAATTATAAATACTGCTTTGTATCCGCGGAATTTGGTAAATTTTAACCTCCTGTAGCCAATAAATCACATTCCTAAACCGCAACGGTCCGCAGTTACAAAAATAAAGGATGTGGGTATCAGCAAGTAACATAATCGCCCTACTATTTATGCAGGCTGTAATGAATTGCGTTAATTTTACTGTGTTTATATAGTACATACAATGAATGAGACTTTGGAGTACTAAGTTATAACTAGCAGAATAGAACGAATCTCATAAAACAGCATAAAACAAGTCATCCAATTTCAGTACAACATGCCCAAAGAAAAAAAAAAGCATTATTAGTAAGGACAGCAAAATTTCGCGGTTTCAACGACCTGCAATGCGGTTATGTGTATTTGAGCCTAATAGATTTTTAATTGGTCTGTTCATATTGAACAGGTAGCGGGGCAGCGGTGGCGTAGTGTCCAGGGCGCTCGCCTCCCACCACGGCGATCCGGCCTCGATCCCCGGCGGGTTCACTCCCGGATTTTCGCATGTGGGAATCGTGCCGGACGATGTCGCTTGCCGGCGGGTTTACTCGGGGTACTACCGTTCCCCCGCCCTTGCATTCCAGCGCCGCTCCATTCTAGGATCTCATTTTCTGTCATGCCCGGGGATGACGGTCACCTACGGGTCCCAGCTGGAAAGACCGTCACTCGGAGGGTGTTGCCTTGCCCTGGGTGCGCTCCCCTCACGCCATTATTATATACTGAACAGGTAGCACGGGATTTGGTCTTAGTTTTCTTGTAGCTTTCATATTGACTCAGATTTGTCCAGGGTGTGTCTAATAAAATAAAAGCACATTACAACAGTGACAAAATGTATACGTGTTTGTAGTATGGTTTGTCCTGCAATGCACCTGCGAAGTTTCCCGGTCCCTAATGATGTGGCATTTCTGGATACGTCCTCCAAAGCACTATAGACCTGGTAGGAAAGAAGAAGAACTTACAACTCCCGAGGATGCATTGTACGCGGGTCCATACGAGCGAGTACTCCAGTCTCCATCTTGATACACTGTAATGAATGGCATGTCGTCTTCATCGACACTTTTTTAGATACTACGATTTCGCGTTCAATGGTGCCATTATTTTTTTTCATGTGTTCTTCCAGTTAGTCCTCCCAGATCTAAAACAAGGGTACATTTATACAGAACTACTGACTCAAGGGACAAAAAATACTGAACGATAAATTAATCTGTTTGGATATGTCGTTGCAACATGCTCAGTACGTTGCTCGTGCCGATTCCATCGCCGTTTGCTCGTAGTAGGACCCTATGTCAGCGCCATCATTTCTTGAGCTTGCTGATGAGACCTATTCCAACAGACAGAGCACCCCAAACAAAGGCACCATTAAGATCGTCTTCTTTGCTTTTTTCCTCAGTGCTGACTCTTCGTGTTTCCCCACACATTATGCACTTGTATTAAAAAAAAAACTGCATAGGCCTTTTCTCTCTTCTGAATCGAAATCGAATCTTCCTGTTGTACATTTTCTTCCATGTGCTCCTAGAGCTGTGAGTTGTTTGAGCAGGTGGGAAATGTTCACAAATCGGCGGCCAGACAGTTTTTCAAGTGGTATTCTGACACAAGATCGGGAAAACAATCTTCGTCGTACTCGTTTTCTGATAGGGGCAGAGGTTCGACGCCAGAAATATCGAAACTGAAACAGAAAAACTATAGAAGCACGTCTAAATTATATGAAGACCTTGATAAAGTTTATAAAGTTGTAAACTGTTACACTTTGAACTCAATCGTTGCAGGGGCATGACAAGGCAGTCTGAAGCCTCAAACGTAATCGAACTCCTGGCTTCCTAGTTTGTCAACGCACGCCATTCCCCTCGGTTACTGGACAGATATAACTAATTGTACTTCTAACTGATCACTTTCATGAATGCATTTTAGCATCACATATTAAAATTATACTGCACTTTTTTTATTCTTTTCACTATTTCAGCTCACCATGTAACGCAGTTACTTCATTTCCCCGTAAAACAGTGAAAAGTGAAATGGGCAGAGAAAATCAACCTAAATCTTTTGGTTTTATGCCTTAGCTCAAAGGCGTGCTTCCGAAACTTTTTTCATCTGTAAAATTAGTTTCAACTTACATTTTAGTTATTTTCCTTAAATTAAGAGCATTCTCTATTCTGAACACCCCCAGTATGAAGTAATATTTGCCAAAACAAGAACTGTTTAAAAAAAGAAATATATACATGTGAGTTTTTGCTTATTTTTATTTGATATTATTTTTACTTGATGCATGGAAAACCTTGACTTAATCAATAATACGCGGTTATAACCTAACAAAACTTGTAAAATCGCTTATAGCTTTGAAGTAAAAACTAAACCATTGTTTTCTTATAGATGCAAAAATTATATTAATACAAATTATTTTCGCATTTTTATAAATCAATTTTTAAACCAACACACTTCTACGCTTATAGTTTCCCACTACAGTATTCCTGACAGAGTGAGCAGATAAAACAAAAAGCGAAAACAATACGACAAACCACTTATTTTATTGCTTAGTGTTTTGAGAGTTTTCCTAACAGTTTTTTACTAAAAATAATTATTCATACAATTTTAGAATTACTATTAAAAAACTCTTCTTAGTGTTATGCAAAAGTAATCTAAAAAAAATTGTATCGAATGGAATAAGAAGTGATAAGGTTTTAGTATTAATTTTCTCAAAATCACCTTAGTTGTTCTCCCATATTTTACATTCCTGCACTTTTTGTATGTATTTTTAAACTATATATATATATATATATATAATACATACACACACTTCGTGTTTCAGATGTGAATGCAACATCATGGCATTATTAACAATTAAAATGAGTTAGAAAATATAAAAATTTAAAAGTAACTAATTACGCACGTCTACGCCAATTTATTCAACTACTGAATCTTGCAATTCAGTGGCATTGTGACAAAAACAGGCGATACTTACTCTGTACAACAATCGGAGTGCGAGACGTGTTATAGTGTTCATAAAACTAATTCTTCGAAATTCAATTTTAATCACAAACACAGTACAACGTTATGATACACAGAGGGAAAGGAACCAGAAAATTCGAAGAACTCGGTGCAAAAGGACATTCATGCACACGCATAAGTACGCTCTCGTGTATACTGCGTTACACGTGTATACTGCGTTACACGNTGCAAAAGGACATTCATGCACACGCATAAGTACGCTCTCGTGTATACTGCGTTACACGTGTATACTGCGTTACACGCGTATACTGCGTTACACGTGTATACTGCGTTACACGTGTATACTGCGTTACACGTGTATACTGCGTTACACGTGTATACTGCGTTACACGTGTGTACTGCGTTACACGTGTGTACTGCGTTACACGTGTATACTGCGTTACGCGTGTATACTGCGTTACACGTGTATACTGCGTTACACGTTAGGACGCAAAAAAAAAACCACTCAGTGAGGGAGAATGGAATTTAAAAATGATGCCTATTGGCAGAGAACCAACTACTTTGAAATTATGAATAGAAAAGCTCCTAGGCTTGCTCTACATTGTCGTGGTAGAAAAAAAAATCATGGTTAATAAAGATAATTGCATTTTCAAAAACATGTGCAAGAGGCAAGAAATGGTGTACAAAAGCAATTTATACTGTTGCGATGTAGAGATAATAGTGGAAATCCGCACTTTTATTACGTTTTAGTAATTTTGTTTTTCTGTATTGCTTCCTTATGAAAATACTATGGAATTAAACTTTTCACTTGTAATGTAGGGCCCGCAGTGGTCGAGTGGCTAGAGCGCTCGCCTTTCACCAAGGCGGTCCGGGTTCGATTCCCGCCGGGGCACTCCCGGAATTCCTGCATGTGAGAATCGTGCCACCAGGCAATGCCGCTCGTCGGAGGATTTTCTCGGGGATCTCCCGTCTCCCCCGCTCTTGCATTCAGGTGCTGCTCGATATCCGGTTAATTTCACCCTCATCAGCTCTGAAGGCCCGAACATCTGAACTGAACTCTTGTAATTCACGTACTCCATCAGAATTCTTACTGTGTTGATGGATTTGTTGTGATCGTGCACGTAACACATTATGCATGCCAGATGGTCCCTGTTCTGGTGACAATGAATCATTATGTTGATTGGCGACGATCATCACAGAAGATTCTTCTTTGCAGGTTTTTCCTGCAATACATCCACGGGAATTTTTCGAATTTTGTTCAGTGTTTTACATGAACAGATGCACAACTTCATTAATATGTAAATTATTCACCTTTGGCGTACATAATTTATGAAACGTATGGTAAACAAATTCAATAATAACTTACCCACTGCGAAAGTAGTCATTTTGCTCACTTTGTTCTTTTCTTTCCTTTGCAAGTGCACGCTTACATTTCGACTTCTTATTTCTTTTTCGAGCCCTACTCGGTGGCGACTTTTCAGGCATAATTATTTACCATATCAAACTCAGGTCTTCAGACGCAATGCAACTGATACGCTTTTATTTACGAAAAACCATGAAGATTGAAAAGTAAATATTTACAGCGAGCTTCTAGTAACTCCAAACGCTCTGCTCCTTTGCTCTACCAACTACGTACCACCCACCGACTCCCTTTCAACGGAGGGTAGGACGAAGATGGTAAGACAGGAGGGAAGAACTACTTCACTCCTGTAACCTGTTGGTATTGGTGAGAGGGGAGGGGGAGAGTGAGAAGGGAGGTTGTTCGACTTGGAAGGACGGGGAGGGTTAAAAGGCCGGAGGGTAGCAAGTGAAGTGTGCGAGAGGGTTCGGTAAACAGTCGCAAGGTGTGAATATCGTGAATTTTAGGACCGATTGTAACGAATCAAAAAGCATATGAAATTTTTAAGTACAGACTCGAGCCTGAGGTACAATCTAACTATAACTGATAGTTAAATATTATATCTTTTTACTCCAAAAGTTTGTGTTTACACATAACGACACATTTATGAGAAATTAAATCACAACAACACAAAACTAGCTATGCTTACATGTTCAAAATTAGTTTTAATCAAATATAACATGTCTCAACATGTGTCTTCTAAAGTCAGGCCCCAGAGATCCTTGTGGTTTATCAGATTTGATAGAATAATAAAGAATACATAAAATTGATTATAACTTCATAAAAACATTTTTTTACTAAATTTGTTATGGAATTGTTAAATAAAACAATAAAACAAATCGAAATAAACTAATTTTTTTGATAATTTTTGTTGGCGCACCATAGCCCTGAAGTTATATTTGGAAAATTTGTATGTTTAAGTTTTGTATGCAAGAAACGTGAAGGCGTTTTAGGTTGTTTTGATTTTAGAATAAAGAAAAAAATTGAACGGATAAACAACTTCCATAGTTAGCAAACATCGTAGATAATTTTCTCAGATGAAATTGTATAGGTGATTTTGGAGACAGTAAGGATATTTTCTCAACAACTATAAACTTAGGAAAGAAATAATTTTGGATATTGCCAATGTAATTATTTTTTGTCCGCCCACCATATATTTGCATGCCAAACGGGAACGAAGATATGGCGAGCGGACTGTAGGAGGTAACTCTGTACACACAAACAAATGTACGCACATAATAACTGCATGCCTCCATAAATTGCACATTACAGTATGCAACATTCAGCTTATGTTTTATCATAGTGGTATTTTCCAAACACATTTGATATCGTAAAATAAAGATTTTGCAATAGTCCCCTCCCCCCAAAAATGTTCCCTGTTTTTTTTAAATAAAATGTTTTTAAAAATCAGAAACGTAACTGAAAATAGGTAAAACATGTTGTGCGGAATATTTTTTCTGTGACTTTCTGAAATTCGCCGATTTACATGTATTTCATATAATATAAGGGTAAGTTGCCGCTGATCTGACAATTTTGATCTTAGTGTACCTACAAAACAAATGTGAGATACTCAGTATAACTTTCAGTCTATGTGTGTTTCATACTTTTTTTTTTGCAACTTGATTGTTGTTATGAGTCTTTGCAGAAACACACGTAAACGATAAACTCACAGTAATTTTGTGTGTGTATATATATATAAATATATATATATATATTTAAGAGTGTTGAACAGGCAAAAATACCACCACACACTTCTAGAACTAGGCCTATAAATTTGTAACGTTAGCATTCGGTACGCGAAATGTTTGAGGCTATTTCTGCCTTTGTTTGCAGAAATTAATTAAAAATAATTTCTTCAGTTAAAATCATTAAAGTAGCTTTTATATTAAAAAATTATAGATCACGCTTTAATAACTAACTTTGCAGAAAAATTTTTTTATTTGTAATTTGTGATCATTTTTGTCTTATATTTTGTACGCATCTGCCGACAAAAAATGTCGATATTTGCTGTGTGCATGTATGTGTGAACCAACGCAAATGTGGGTATTCTTTAGGTTAAATGTCGTACGAAGGTATCTACACTGATAAAGCTAGTCAAAAATACACTTATCAGTACATCTGGATCTGGATCGATTAATTTTAATATCAATCTACTTTTGTGGCCACGAGTTAGTGGGGAAAATCCAATCTGGCTCTTCGTAACGTGAGCGAGATTCCTTAGCAAACACGATGACGGATGTCTCCTTTCTCAACTAATATATCTCTAAAGTGTTCATAATGGCGAAGTTTATAGCCTCGTACCCATTTGCCGAAGCCCAAATGTAATTATATAATTTTACTCTTCAATTAAATAACACTGATAAAATAAATAAATAAATAAATTAGTAATTTAAACGGTTTTTTGCTATAAACATAAAATGGCTTCTGTGATTACCAACACGATGTTATTCTTAGGAGAAGAAAAATGGCTTACCATATCATTACTGTAAGATATGTAAATTAAATTATATGCAGAATAATTGACTGTGACGTATGGCATGAAAAGAGAAGAGTACTACTAACAGCAAGTAACTTGGGTGTCGTTTGCTGCCGCAAACATTCTACATCGTGCGCAAATGTAGTGGAACATTTGCTTTACAATCCTCCCTTTTCAACACCGTTAACTTAATAAGGTCGTCGTAATGAGCACATCGTTATACAGAGGTTCCATGAACAGACAGAACTGACTGTGCAAAAATGTCACCTCTTCGTAGATTTGAAGAATGGAATTTTGGGTGCAAGCCCTGATGGGATTGTGCGTGAAGAAAATGCTGTCATGGAAGTAAAGTGTGTTCCTTCTGCGGTACACAATGGCCTTCGAGAAACTGCAGCTACAAAGAAGAGTTTTTTTTTCTGCAACTGAATGAGGATGGATGTTTAGTTCTGAAACGTCTTCATCCACACAACTATCAAGTGCAAGGCACATTGAGCATTACGGGGCGTGATTTCTGTTATTTCATTGTCATGACGGATGCCCGGCAGAGTTTACATGTAGAGGAAATGTAAAGGAATAAGCACATATGAGAAACAGAAATGTTACCAAAACTTACTCAATTCTATCGTGGTTGTTTACTTCCCCTAAATTGTGGCTCCAAATGCGATAAGAGGGAAAGCTATTACAGAGTCCGACTACATTATGCAAGCGCAGAAGAATTTGGCAGAGAGGCTGAAGTTTAAAAACCGCAAACTTAAAACCTAATATTTTTTGTTGTTGCCCATATTTTTGTCATAATAGTTGGCGCTTGGCTACTTTTTTTTTCCACTGAAGGAAAATATATTTTGCACCACTTCGAAATTGCCTTTCATTTATATCTTACAGTAAATTATAAGTTTGCATGTCAAATTATGTCCAAGTCACACGATGTATGTGTGTGACTCACGTCTTGTCCCAGGCAGCCATGCAGGTAGGTAACGACTGACCCGCCAGGCGCTTGAGCCGGGGCAGGCCGTCCAAGTCACACGATGTATGTGTGTGACTCACGTCTTGTCCCAGGCAGCCGTGCAGGTANTGAGCCGGGGCAGGCCGTCCAAGTCACACGATGTATGTGTGTGACTCACGTCTTGTCCCAGGCAGCCGTGCAGGTATGGTCCATACCGTATAATCCATCTCAAACCTTACTTTCAACACATCCATGATATTAATTCCAAAAGCATATAGAAATATTACATAATATTTTTGAATTATTTTTTCTAATAATTTGACGAAACGACACGAATTTTAAATGTATTTCCAGCCCGTAACATAAGAACTATCAACTTTAAATCATACGCTATCTTTTGACCATAAAGAGAGTTACTCAAACTTCGTCGTGACGTGCTGCGCGCTATCTATCGGATATTCTGCGAGCTATTACCAGCCAGAAATGAATCTCTTTTCAGCGTGATAATAACGAATTTACAAACATATGCCAATAGTTATATTTTTCCACGAGCTCTGCATAATTTTTAAAGTAACATATATTTCATATACAACGATTTGGAGTACAAGTCATTTATATTCGGCCGGTAATCGTTCGTCTACGTAAATTATAAGCCATATTGTTCTCTCGAAACCCATCTCCTTGATTCCGTAGACACGCGTGAATAGTTTTTAAGCAATTCTAACGTTATTCCACGTCACTTATTTCCAACTCGAATATATTAGCTATAAACTCCAAAGTGTAATAATAGATACAACAGACCGTCTCGAAAATTGTAACCCAAATTCACTATCTCGGACAAATTAAAAAAGAGTTATCAAATATCTAACATTTTATATTTTTACTTTTATAACCTACTTATATTTTTAGACAGATGTCAGTCTTAAAATATCTTAAAATTTGTTTAGCATTACAGTACAATGAGAAGTGGATTAGCTGACAGCGTGTTGATAAAAAATACACAGCCCCGACGTGACGGACCAGCTGATGGCGGAAGGATACGTAGTCAGATGTAAACAGTGGCGCTACTTTCGCCGAGCTGTCAAAAAGTGGCCTTCTTATATGGTACAGAATATAGGTAACGACTGACCCGCCAGGCTCTTGAGCCGGGGCAGGCCATCCAAGTCACACGATGTATGTGTGTGACTCACGTCTTGTCCCAGGCAGCCGTGCAGGTAGGTAACGACTGACCCGCCAGGTGCTTGAGCAGGGGCAGGCCGTCCAAGTCACAAAATGTGGTGCCGCTTGTCAAGTCTTCCATTACAAAATGACGTGTGCATCCTTTGTTTTAAAAGCTGCATTACCAATTTAAAAACCTTTTTCTGCAGCTCGTCTCGGGCAAGAATGCGATTGAGCTTTTATTAATCTTTCGAGCATAGCCTGAAAACTATCGGACTTTGAATATTTAAACAGATTATATCGTATTAATAAAATCGTCAAATTACATTTTGAACCACATTCCACCATTGTGCGTTTCAAAATCTCTAAAATTGTTTTTGGTTGAAGTCGATATCACGAAAAGTACCAAAGCAGTTGCAAAAATTGTTTAACATGTGAAAGCCTATCTCGCCATGGAGGTCATTATTGGGTCAAGATTGGCCTTAAGAACGCTTTGTGAATCAACAGAAGGTTTTGAAGCGCATGAAGTACAAACATGTGAGACGAAAGCTGATCTGGTCGCCCCATCAACATCGCAAACCGAAGATCACTCTCAGAAGGATCTGGAACCGTCCGATGATCACACATTCAGCCCACTGAACGAGCAGACGAGTCAGCAGTTTCAGCTTGGTCGGTGAGGTACAGCAAGCGCTTCCGACACGGCTTAGGGAGCAGATACAACGCTTCTTCTCGGAAGGGATGAAGAATTGAAGAGTGGAAGTGCAGAAGATTGGGCGGCTCTTAACAGCGAGGTTTTGAGAGCCGACGAGGGTGAAACGAGGTAGAAATAGAGGACCCCCGGGACGAAGGGGCGGGGGGAAACGGGAGATCTCCGAGAAAACCCTTTGACCAGCGGCAACGTCAGGCACGATTCCTACGTGCGAAAATCTGGGAGCGGCCCCGCTGGGAATCGAACCCGGTTCGCCTTGGTGGGAGGCGATCGCTCTAGCCGCTGCAACCGCGGCCCCAGGGACGTAGGTGCTCTTTGAACGATACAAATGCATTGCCGTGCGGAGGGACTACTTACTAAAGTGAAATAAGCATATGTTCGGTATCAGCGGGAATAAAATTTTGATTTGGGAATTGCTTTACTTTTTGAACAAACGTCGTACTTTACGTTATACAGAGCAAAACTTTTCTTTGATTTTTACAAGGAATCTTATAAAATCTATCTGTCATAATTATTTTTATAACACTACATGTGAATGAAAGCAAATCTTAAGAAATGTTAGCCCTTATGTGAAACGCGCAAAATTCAAAATTAATTTTAACACTCAAGTGCTGTAGATTTCAAGTAAATTGTAAATAAGGAGCTTCATAAAATTTTTTATGTATGTTTCGTGAAACAATCTGTTGTAAAGGTACAATATTTCTGTTGAAGTGTTACAGGAAAATTTTTGGAAATTAGTTAGAAATAAATTGAATGTAAAAGTACCACAAATTTTTACTGTGTGGTACACACAGCGATGAGAGATTCTGAGAGGTCTTAACAACTACGCCTTTAATGCCCAGGGGGAGATGAGTGGATTGAAATGGAGATGTAGTAGGGACCGAACTGCAAGACCGGGAAGAAAAAATGGGCGTACCTCGAGGAAACCCGGCTGTTAGCGGCAACGTCCGCCACGTTTTTTCCACTTCCGAAAATCGGGTGTGACGTTGCAGGAAATCTAACTCGTGATCACCTTGTTGGGTGGCCGTGAGCTATCCATCAGACAAGTGCGAACTTTTTAATTCTTAATCGCGAGTGGCTCTGCGCGCGAAATCTCCCGACTACAGGAATTTCCTGAAGAATTACCCCGGGTGGCGAGCGATAAGGAAGGGCGAAAGTCGATCCCAACAGGTAATTGCTTTTCTCTCGCACAGAAGAAGTGGGGAAACCCGAGGAAAGCGAGAGCGAGAGACAGTTTATCAGACGATTACCGAGCAGCAAAATAAGGAAATAACTCCCGCGTGGAAACCTTCACCAATAATAAGGCATTTTGGTTTTCTGTGCGTATTTTTATCCTTTTCCATACCTCACTTCCTTTGCCCCGAGAACTTCCCTCCATTTTAATTAACGTTTCTAACTTAGCCCGACGCAAAAAAAAAAAAAAGAGAGAAAAGAAACAACAGATAATATTTACTTCTACGAGAACTGCTCTGACGCTGTCTGCACGACTTCCTTTTTTTTTTTTTTCTCCCCTTCCATTATTTTTCTTTTTGTTTTTACATTTGTGGGTGGAAACCGACAGGAAATCGTTTCCCGTAAAATGCCGAGGAAAACTGCTCCCCTTTAAATTAACTTTCTCGGGGAATAAAACCATGAAACGAAATCACTTCTCTTCTGCTTTGGCGACGAAGTGTCGGTTACAACTGAAAAGCTGCGCAAATGGTTCTCTCAACTAGATTTGTGCAGTGAATTTGAAAAGTTACATCACACGCACGCGATCACCATTTATCTCGGCGGCGGACCGGGAACAAGTGGCGTGTATCACCATCACCGAGTACTTAAGACTGTTGCCTGGTTGAGAATTTGCTATAGGCTATGAAGAAATACGTGTTAATGAAATCCCTGTAAAATATAGATACAATATACCGCCAGGGGGTTTTTTAAGCAGAAAAATACCTACTTCTTTGCTATCCTGTAGCCTGTTTCCTGGAAAGATCAGAAAACTTAATAACTAAACTAAAAACTACCGAAAAACTAATTGTTATATATGCCTGAGATTATCATTTCTCACAAAATTGACTTTTGTTTCAAGTTTACATCTTAAAAATTGGGTTCAAAAACAGAATTTTACTAACGTGTATTTCCCTATACCAAATTCTCAGCCAGGCAACAGCATTAAGGGGAATCCCTAGTAAATTTTTTTACACAAGGCTAAAGATCACGTCTTGTTATAAGGAAGAATTACGATGGGCCCTCCCAAGGCTGCTGCGATATGCATTCTCGGGTAATTCAATTTCTCGCAAATTACAGTAGGTTATTATTACACGCGATGGAAGCCAATGGATTAAACTGCAAATGTTACTTGGTAGTTTTTTCTTTTCCTGTAAATCTTAAAAATGCGGTCTATAACGGTTTTCACTATTTTTTTCCTTTTATTTATTTAACTCGATGAAACTAAAAAGTGGTGGCTGTAGGAAATTGTTTTTAGCCCACTTTCCGGAGGAAAGATAGGCTTATAAGATCACTTTCCTCTCTGTGAGTGAACGCATTAACAGGATTTCGCCAAACTCGGTACACATATAGTACTTTGTAAGGACGTATGAATTTTATAGTTTCCTACACCGCCGGCACTTACTTTTAAAATGGCGGTCATGGTAACATTTAGGGTTATTTAGAGAGCTATGTTATATTTCGGGAACCAGTCAACCGATTCAAACCAAATTTTGTATGTTGACAGTGCATTGTGCAATAATTTAATTTGGAGATGGAAATTTATTGGTCTGCTTTTTTTTTGGAAGATATGCATATATGGATAAATGAAACTTTTACGTTCTTTCTCGAAAACGACCTGGCCAATTCTCACCAAATTAATACTAAATAATACTAATATGAAATACTATAATACTAAAGTATGTATAGCATAGTATGTAAACATGCAAACGCATGTGATTTAAATTCATAATACACTTATTTTAATATCGGCTGCCATAAAAATATGTAAGTTTATATATCTACCATACTGTATGTCTAATTTCGACTACATTTTGTACGCTGAAAGCAGTGACTTTGGTGAAGTGATGCAAGGTAAGCTGGTGCTTGCTCAGTGCTGTACAAACTCGGCGCACGTAGCAGAAAACAGTAATCAGAGTGGAGCCGGGAGAAACTAAATGTACTGCGGTCACTCACGAGAAAGCGACGAGACACCCATTACACACGTGCTGTGACGTCAACTGCACTACCAAGTTTAAGTAGCCGATCTGTAAACCAGGAAACGATTAGGTATAGCAATAACACAGAGCAAAACACAGCTTACATTGTAGCAGTTAACCACAAATCGCTGGCTAAAAGTATCTACTACAAGCATCATACAGTCCAAAAAATTACCACTTTCACCCACCATTTTGTAAGAAATAAAAATATATGGTTTTTATGTCACATCTCTGGAAACAATCTACCTATTATTTCCTAATTTAGCAAACAAATATTTCTACGATAGGTTTCATAAATTTATATGTTTTAAGTGAGGCAGACCATAGAAACATTTTAGCTTAGTACGATAAATTTAAGAAACTGTATACATAATTTCAATTGAACTTACTATGCTGACAATATAGATTTCAACCATCAACTGTATTCACATAGAGCCTCATTCGCAAGTCATTTTGTAAGATAGCACCCTATGAATAAATAAAGTTTTTATGTCATACCTCGGGGAAAATACATCGATTCCTATCAAATTTAACAAACAAGTAATGCTATGTTTTAAGTGGGCTAGACACTTCTTTTCAAAATTGCGGCCATGCAGTCATGCTATATCGTCGAAACCATGTAATCAATTCCAACTTGACTTTGTATGCTGAAAGAATGTGTTACAACTATACAATTTGTCTACACAACTTCTCTTTTGTCTACAATTATGTAAGATAAAGTCACATGCAAAAATAAAATCTTTATGCCATATATTTGTAAAAACCAAAATATTTCTCCCAAATTTGGTAAACATGTATCACTACGGCATGCCATGTAAATTAATATGTCCTGAGAGGTTCAGGCAGTTATTATAAAATGGCGGCCATGTGAACATTTTAGCTCAGTATTCTATATCTACGAAACTACTAATAAAATTTCAACTTAACTTTGTATGCCGGCAGTATCTATTACAAACATCAAGTATGTATTTACAGAGCCTCATTTGTATTCTATTCGCAGTTTCTTCACACTTTTGAATCAAACCTTTGAAAAAACAGCCCACGTATGTCATTTTTGGTGGCTTCCTAAACATGTCATGTATCACAAGCGTTGTGTGCTTGTGTTAACATAAAAATACTTAATCGTTGGTTGAGATGAACTTTTACTAATATTTTATCTATAAATTACAATATTCCAATTATTACTAATATAAATAAACGAACAGAGGAAATAGGTGTTTTTGGTAATGCTAGTAAGAAATAGTTCTTATGCAAAATACTATTACACTGAGTGCGCACGTATGCGGTAAGTTGGTCCTCTGATGTAATTTTCTAAGCTTTTGTTCGCATGAGCTGGAGGAATATCCTGGAAGTAGAACTTTAGCAGGGCTTCAGAAAAGTTAGAAGTAGCAGTGAATGGACTATATTCGCAATTTTGTAAGATAGCCTCACATGAAAAAAAAAAATTTTTTTATGTCATATCTCGGGGGGAAAAAAATCAACCGATTCCTTCTTAATTTGTCGAAGAAGTTGTACTGTAGTAGATCTTATCAATTTATGTGTTTTAAATTGGTCTGAGATATATTTAAAGAATGGCAGTTATACAAACATTTTAGCAAAGTGTGCTTTATCTACAAAGCTATGTAACTAGTTGCAAATTAACTATGTCAACTGGTAGTATTTTAGCAAGCGTTAGCTGAAGTAGTACTTAAACTCTTTTTCTTTACGATTTTAGAAGAAAGCACCACATGCGAAATTAATATTTGAATTTTATATGCTTTTCGGGAAACAATTACGTGTATAATACCCATGAATGTACCAAACTATTTCAAAGGAACTTTATATACTGGCAGTACCTACGACAATCATTAATGTGCTAATACATATCCTTTCTGTTGTCCATTTTTACGCATGACTGAAAGAGATAGAATTATAATTTTTGTGTAATGGCTTAACAGTTTGAATTCGGCCACATTTTTTTATTTCTAAGATAATTACCTATATATGTTACTGGCAATACCAGTTATCATTGTTGGTCTCCCTATCCCAGTTACCAGCGTCTTCTTGATCCACACCACACCGATGTATTTTACAGCGTTTATTACTGGCCGGATATCAGCCGATGGAATTCCGAACTCATTTTTCCTAATCAGATAACCTTTCACGCGTAACAACACATATAAACCATCGTTTGCTGATATTAAAACAAAAATTAATTCAGGAAAGTTGTATTTGTGGACTTGTAGTGTTTTTGTAAAAGACTGATAAATACTAGCGAGACTCCGGATTTAATCCGTGTGAGTTTTGTTTCCAAGGGCGGAGAAATTTCCGCAATAATGTGTGTCCAAGCCACAACGTGGGGATAGTCATCAAAATGTTAATGGAAGACGACAGGTTGTATATCCTGTCATAAGTGACACAACATTTGTTTGGGACAGCGGCACTCCATTGGCTCGTAACCAGCCAATAACACACTGCGTACAGTACGTATAGGAAACGCGTCTTACGCGTATGTGTGTGTGTGCGTGTATGTGGTTGTGTGTGTGGGTGTGTGTGGGTGAGCGTGTGGGTGTGTGTGTGTGTGTGTGTGTGTGGGTGTGTGTGTGTGTGTGTGTGTGTGTGGGTGTGTGTGTGGGTGTGTGTGTGTGTGTGTGTGTGTGTGTGTGTGGGTGTGTGTGTGTGTG
>NQII01007104.1:17449-59054 GCA_002778355.1 Clitarchus hookeri | reverse complement strand
GTGTGTGGGTGTGTGTGTGCGTGTGGGCTTGTGTGTATATGTGTGTGCTCCGAAAGGGCGGTGGTAAGTGGAAATACCGAGACAAACAGTACAGGCTTTCTCGCAGTGGCGGATAAAAACTGCCTTAGTTATAGCAGCTCATGCTGAATGTCTGCAAATATATGCAGGCCTCAAAATGTTAAAATATTTGTAATTAGGGAGAGGGGATTTTTTAAAATGCGGATTTAAAAAGTGCTTAGTTTTTCGCGAACCAGCGATAAAAATTTTAGAATTCCACGTGATGAGTGGGAAAAGTAGAAATAACAAAAACGAAGTGCCAGTGTACTTACGTTATTTATTTACGGTATTCGCGCTTAAGCATTTAATTTTCATGTCTTTAAAAATCTTCAAGGGCAGAAATTTTTTCTAGGGTTTGACGATGTTTCATAGTCTCGTGACGCGATATAAACGATAACTTAATTAAAATACCAAATCATTTGAAAAATCGCATTCATCGAGTTTTTTTTAAACAAAAATATAAAAATGTCAACTTAAAAATTTGATTCGCACAAATTTTAAAAAAGTTATTTTTACACACAGTTTAGTTTAAGCTCAAGTGTTTATTGAAGTCACAAGAGTGAGATGCTACAATTTTGTTGAAACTTGGCACTTGGTTCACCTGCTGTACAATTTAAATAATTTTACTTAAAATTTTATTTTTAAAGTTAAAATACAACACAATAAATTTCGAGCAAAAATTTTTTTTCGTGATTTTCTAACAAAATGAACGATTATTTTGAGCTGTATCCTATCGTATCAAGTTTATTCAATTTTGAGATTTACGCGGAAAAATATACAACTTTAAAATTTCCATACTTTGTTTCAAAATTTCAATACCTTGTTTCATTAAGTTTTAAAAAGTCAAAAAGTTCTTTTTCGTTCAGCGTAATACTGCTTCCTGGCTGTTATTCCCTATTACAACAAAACGGATGTAATATGCTAAACACATAGAACATAATTTTAGACACGCAAAAGCTGTTTAGGATTCCGTCTGGTTAGGCAGCCAAAAGGTGTGCAGAACTACAGGAAAAAAAAAATATTATTCAAAAACTGTTTTACGTGCGTGGGAAATGTCCATCTAAGCATATATAATGGAGAAAAAAAAAACTATTTACACCCGACGACAATTGTCATTCTTTTATTTCCGTTCCTGATGTATATATTTTTAAAGTAAAAATGGCCGAAAGGGCGTTTTCGCAATCACTTTTAGGCACGAAAACACCTTTGCAGGATGTTTAAAGTTGTTGAGGAAGGTACAGCAGAATTTTTTTTTATTACACCACAAAATTAAAGTATCAGCGCTTAGAATCTCATCCTGTGTATTCCGTACCCGTGCCGCAATTTTAAGCCTCGGACATGGGGGTTTACCTGCAGCCAGACGAGGTCCTTAATGTCGACGTTGTACCTGGAACTGACCATCAAAAAGACCTAATGTAATTTTCTCCGCGAGGGCGCGAAGCCCAGATGATCGCCGGCGCACCACACCACATCTTCCAAAGTAAACAAAAAAAATCGCGTAAATCACGCGAGTCGAGACGGAGAAAGTATGATAAGAATCCCCAACTAACTGGGAAAACTCTCCTTATTTCCCTCTCGCCAGGAGAGATAGGTTATCTCGAGTGCCCCCGGAATCTTTCCCGCAGAAGATTCCGCAGCCGATAGAGGCTGGAAATTCCTGAAACTTCTGCTGAGTGGACACGGGGAGGGGCAGAAGTTAGGGAGGGAGATTTCGTCGCAGCGAGGTCGTGTGGGCGTCCTGCGAATCGCTCATGGAGATTAGGGAGCTTAGGGCGAAATAGAGAGACAGAAAAAGGAAGGGGTTGGGAGGAGCCAGGGGTGGCGAACTTGGGGAGCAGTTTCAGCTCTTGAGCCTTACACGGATACCACCCCGTGGGTGGGGTGGGGGAGGNGGGGAGGGGCAGAAGTTAGGGAGGGGCAGAAGTTAGGGAGGGGCAGAAGTTAGGGAGGGGCAGAAGTTAGGGAGGGAGATTTCGCCGCAGCGAGGTCGTGTGGGCGTCCTGCGAATCGCTCATGGAGATTAGGGAGCTTAGGGCGAAATAGAGAGACAGAAAAAGGAAGGGGTTGGGAGGAGCCAGGGGTGGCGAACTCGGGGAGCAGTTTCAGCTCTTGAGCCTTACACGGATACCACCCCGTGGGTGGGGTGGGGGAGGGGGGATGGTTTAGGCGGTGGACGAGAAAGCAACAATCTTCCAACAACCCAGTGAACCGAGCATGGAGGATGATTCCGCCTGACCACCTGGTGTCGAATTTAGAGAACAAAGAAGCAACGTTAGAACGCATGACATTTCAAGTAACTTCGTCTTGTCGCCTTATCGCTCTTCCCTCTCCACGCCTTTTTTTTTTCGATCACCGTCAGACACGCGACTGAAAATGTTTAAAACTGCAGGAATTATTTCTCTGGAGCAATGCTTATACAAGACATTTTCAATACCACAAGAAAATGATTGGAACGTCAAAATTTCGAGACTCCCCCAACCTTTCGTCATGAGCAGAGAGCTATTTCAAGTATCGAGACTGCTGTCACGTACTATACAGGCTATTAACGGTAAAGTGTGCACTTTTGCAAGCCATCTCCTTTGGAAATAATAGTAAATAAATATATTTTATTCATCCATAGAAGTTAAATTTCGAATTCGGTGAAATATACACACTACGTGTATTACTTACATGACAATATTTATTTCAAGAAGTGACGGAAATATGAAACACGACTGATAGTGAAAAAAGTAACTAGGGCCTTAAAAGTGCTCGCTTTACCGTGAACAGCCCATACTCAAAAAATACAGAAGTGAACTCCGGCCGCACACACCAGCAAAAAAATGGCGTCACAAGCCAATCAGCGCCTTGCAACCAACTCGCTAGTCGCTAAGTGATCTGCTGCATCGGGCAGCAGCCAGACACAAGGATAGTTCCAGAGACTCGCGCAGCCAGTAAGAGAATGGCTACGCCCACATCAAAGGAACCGCCAGGCTATTTCTTCTGCAGTGTACTTATATACTCTGCGGCTTAAGTATACCACGCTATAAAGCATACAGTTCATTCGTGGTCACTTACAACTTATGAAGCCCGGCTAAAGTTCTTTTTTCAGGCTATTCCTCTCCGCCTCGTGCAAACAAAACTAAACTTAGCCAAGGAAACTGAACCGAAAGGATAACGCACCGCATTGTGAGCACTCACTTTAATAATATTTCGTATAAGAACTATTTATTACTAGGCATTAAGTAGATACCAGCTTTCTCGGTTTTTTTATTTATACTAATTATAAATAAAATATAATTTATAGATAAAATAAAATTAAAAATTAAATTTAACGAAAAAAAGGATTATTATATTAATAAAGTATAAAACGCCTGTGATAAACTGTGATAGTTTAGAAACGATCAAACACGTCATACATGGGGTATTTTTTTCAAATGTTTCATTAAACAATATGAAGATACCACGAATAAACTGTACCTTATTTTCAAAAAACTGAAACCATGAAGGGTTAAAGTGAAGCACTCCAACCGGCGGCGAGCACGTCGAGATCTGTCTACAAATCTTCTGTTCGTCGCGAAGGCATCCATGTTCGACGTTTACGAAGGAGGCCGCTCTTGTTTCGCAGCGTCGCGGCGGCGTAACGACGCTGGTAACTGGAAACCGCGCGTTCGTGCTCGAGCGCGCGAAGATCGCCGCAGAGGGATGTGGACAAACTTGGCCGGGAGCAGCACTTCACCGAGTCCGCCGGTTGGCGCGCGCGTTAAAACTGCTTCGCCGGTTCATTACGGAAGTTTGGCTGGAAAACTGCCAGACAAGGCGGAGTTCCATCCGCAGCGACTTGAGCGTCGCGGTTTGCTTTCAGGTGTTGAGTTGCCCGGCTCTAGGGACTGCCGCGAGCGCTTCAAGTTGGAGAGTCGCTCACGATGCCCGTCGCCCCGCGCGCAGTTTGCGTCACGATCAAAACTTTAGTACGTAGCGACGCCCGAGTTTCGTCAAAAATTCTTTCGCGAGAAGAGTCAGCATGTAGACTACAATTCGACGTCCCACGTCCACACCTGCAGTTAACCTTTGCACTGTTAACACTTTCAGTCCACAGATTAACCCATTTGGACCCAGCTTACGCAATTGTGCGCGTTATGTAGTGTAGGTAATTTTTGGTTGTCTGTACTGCGCACTGCAAAGCCTCGATGACCAATCGTTGTACCTATTGTGTAAACGATTCGCAAACCGCCTTACTGGCCCAGGTCATAATTGGTTCATGTAACTGTGATGTAACTGTAGATTGGCTGTGGCAACGAAACAAATGTTGTGTCAACTTAAGTACAGCACGCACCATAAAATATTTTGTTTGCAACACCTGAAAACGTAAATTTAAGTGGGTCTGAAAGGGTTGACATGTAATTTTGGGCGTTGCAGCAAAACACATATTTTTTGTTCGAAACTGTACCTGTATCAGTATTACGCTTCGTAATATTACGGGAATAATCGAAATGCGTCTGCCCTTGATGTTATTGACGGTAGCTGTTCGAGT
This sequence comes from Clitarchus hookeri, assembly GCA_002778355.1. Classification (NCBI taxonomy): domain Eukaryota; kingdom Metazoa; phylum Arthropoda; class Insecta; order Phasmatodea; family Phasmatidae; genus Clitarchus; species Clitarchus hookeri. The sequence continues at coordinate 54,484 of NQII01007104.1, read as the reverse complement.
CTAATGTTGAGCCAACAGTATTAATATTACAAGTACAGTAATTTTTTTTTTAATATGTGGGTCGTCTGTAACTAACGTTGCCGTTACTGTAATGTACTGTTATGCTATTGATATAAATTTAACATTAAGTACTTTTGCAACAACGTTACCTCCTCACTGTACTGTCAACATTAAGGTGGTGTTTATGTTGCAGCAAAACCAATTTTGTGTTGAATTGATGTTAACACTTGTGTACAAAATTTTTTGTGTTTCATTTGCTTTAAAACAACATTCCTATTTAAAATAAAATAAGTACATTTACTTTGTCACAAAAATTAATATTACATACCAAGAAAAAATATGAAGCCGCTCTAGGATTCGAACCCGCACATTGAGTGTATAACGACTTTCTCTTCATGAAACTCCTCGCCCTTCCAAACTGCTCTATTTTGACACGTTGAATTCCGTTTCATATTGCGAGTATTCTTTAACATATAACGAAAAACTGCAGTGCTCTTTCGTTATATGGAAATACTTCATGCTCTAGAAATAAGTATATGTATGATCGGCATACGTAAACTGCTCTGCAAGGTTTGAAAGCTGATCTGACTTAGAGTTAGTTATCATTCCACGCTTTAAAATTTAAATATAGTGGATTAATTTTACGCGGTTATCGCTGTTCACTAGTAACCGCCATTTTACAATATTAAGTCAGTGTAAATTGGTGTTGGCTGGACATTACTTTAACGTCGTAGTAACGCAAATATTTGGTTTTTTCTCTTATTTTTAACGTAATACAATATTTGGTTGCGGTAACATTACTTAGAGGCTTTCTTAACATCAACACGTCAACAGTATATGTTTGCATTATAGTAACACAAGACTTTGTAAATGGTTAAAAGTAATAAGTTTGTCAAAACATTATTAATTTTACAACAGCATAAACGCTGAAATAAATGGCTCAAAGGTATTTTTTTTGTTGCAACAACACGAACCATGCCTCTCACCTAGAGACCTGAAAAATTCGCTTATTCATTTTGAGATATGCTATAATTCAAAACACGTGTGTTGATATAACTTTAGCTATTGGTGCACACGGTGTTTGACACCTCCTGGAGAACGCTGGCCCAATCGCCGCCTTCCACTGTGACAGCAGACAACTAATGTGCATTTAATATCGGCATATTTGTACATAAGACTGTAGAGCATAGCCTGCAGGTCATTGAAATAGCGAATTTTTCTGGTCTCTACTCTCGCCTCATGAGTAGAGACCCCGGTAATTTCGAGAACTCATTTGAGGATAAGCTAGATTTCAAACACATGTACACTTGACTTTGTTTTCCAATTAGACCGCAGTTGGTAAGACACGCCCGGGACGAATCTGAGCCAATAACAGAGCCTGGAAGTAAAAGAGGACGGAATCCCGTGCTATCTGGTCTGGGATAAAACTGGATCATCAGCCCATAAACAACTTGCAGAGGTTCGAGTAGCCACAGGATCGTGGAGTCTAGTTTGTTGCCAAATAAATCCGCGAAATTTCCCGCTCTCTACTCATGTCGGACTTCTCTTATTGGACCTTATCTTCTGCTACGCAGAGTGCAGAAGATACAAATACACTTCCTGTTCAATGTATACTATATAAAAGACACTGTGACTAAAACGGTTAACACATGTTTCCATCATTTTACTGAAAAGTGCTAGTAAAAATTTCCCCAGAATTCCCCGTAAAATTACGGAAACATTGCTATTTCAATAACGAAAGTCCATAAACTCCACAGAACTTTTAATGAATTTACTGTACGTCTCCGTAAATTTGTTTGTTAGTTTTTTTTGTAACTCCAGTTTAAAAAAAAAAAAAAGAGATCACGAAACATATTTCTAATTTTCGTTATTCGAGTGTTTTTATGCATATAAAAAGAAATAAAAAATATTTTATGATGAGGCTAGATTTAAGCACGAAATTAATATTTATGAAGCCACCATTCTGACCACTCACATATAATGAAAGAAACTATAATAAAGCGAAACAATTTCAAGTAAACGTATTTCCGGTAAGACTCTTGCTAGTTTGTCTTTTTGACTCTGATAAGTTCTTTACAGACTGTTAACAAACGTTCCAATTTAGTGTACCAGAATTTTCATTGGCCGATTGAAATGGGGTGCCTCCTTGTTATGCCGTTTGTCGATAAAATGCATCCACCGATCTTTTCTGACGTGTCATTAGCATGCAAGCTGCACATCAACTAATACCTGGAATTTGGCCACCAGTACACAGAGACGAAACGACATGACGGTTACTTTGATTGGGTGGTGTGAGGCTCTGAGAACTGGTCTTGTGTCTGACTGGCTACTGTTTGCTGCAAAAGATTCTCTATTGGCTTGACTGCCAGTTGTCGAGTAGGTCAACAGGCGCTGATTGGCGAACGGTGTTCCAACATGTTGCAGGCCAGTGACGTCATTTTTCTGGCGTGTGTGATTGGAGTTCGCGGTATTAGTGGCTGTTTCACATTTGAAGGCATTTTATTAAGTGCTCTGTGCTTCAGCAAAGTCGTCGCATCATATGATATACACGATAAGTATTTAGAGTTTTACGGTTGCTGCTTTTTTTTTCTCTAACAATAATTAGAGATACTTTGTTCGTCAACACCCTAACAAAACTTCCCTTTGCGCATTGCGATCTAACAATCTTACAATATGCATGCTAATTTCACATGCTGAGCTGTAATAGTTTACATTTTCAGGTAAATTGAGATAATCAGTAGCGCAAATAAAACAAATATAATAAGCTATTTTAGAATGAACATTTTATATTTCCGAAACCTTCTGTTCCTTTGGTGTTTGCACTCTATTAAAAAAAAACTCATTCATGACACGCAACTCATTCATGACACTCGCATGCCGCACACTCTATTGAAATTCCCCGAAAATCGCACACTCAATTAAAAAACTTAATGCCGATAGCTAGTAGAGATGGAAACAGCCTCGTATGTTGGATTGCAACGAGTGAACTATTTGCATGTAAAACTCTCATCAGTTTGATATAAATCGTATTTTATAGCCACAGTAATATACAGAATACCTACGGTTAAGCAGAAAATTTACAGTGAAATTGTAGAGTTTATTAGCACTGCGTGAATTTTACAACTCAGTGCCACGAAATTTGATTTGCGGTACTTTGAGCATGATCATGGTGTTTTGAAGTAAATATTAAAATCTTTAAGCAAAAATTTAAACACTCAATCAAATTTTGGTGGGAAAGAATGCTTCATTTTTAAGCTTGAAAATATGAGATTTCGGAAAATTTTCCCTTCTTACAAGGGGCACCTGCTTTTCGCGAAAAGTTTTACTCAGGCTAGACTTCAATATCCTAAATGGACAACAGCAGGTTTCCTTTGGTTATTAGTAGGGATAGGAAAATTTCNGTGTACTAGATACTGCGCAGTATACGGGTTTAGTCGAGAAAGAGAACTGTCTTTGCCGCTTTTCGTGCTATGAACAGTGATTGAGCGAGTGCTGTTTTCGCTATAACTAGGGATAGGAAAATTTCGCAAATTCATTTCGGGACAAGATAGACGTCGAACACATATATAGTGAAGTCACCTTTGCAATTGGATCACAGTTTATTAGACACACCCTGGGTGCCTCTGAGCCAATAGCAGACTTGCAAGGAAACAAGTAGCAAATCCCGTACTGACAGGAGTGGGATAACACTGGCTACTCTCTGGGGCAGCAGCCAATGAATGTACACCTAAGGCTCCAGTATACATAGAACTCTTGAGTCTATATAGCCTACTGGTCATTGAACTCACGAAATTTTCCTATCCTAACTTATTGGTAGAGTCCCGAGTATTTCGCGGTTTGATGAGGCAGCAGGCTAGGCTTTACAGTTCTCTGTGCACTCGAGACACTATCATTTGTATATTGGTAGCTGCGATCAAGTGAGGCCTTCGTACAGGACTGTTAAAAGCTCACTCAGACCACGGCTTCCTGCTTATTATTGGCTCACTGTTACACAGGGAGTGTCTAAAGAACTGCCGTCCAATGACAATTGTGGTAGGAAAGAAGGAGGGTTTTAAGTCTACCTGGCCACAAAATGAATTCGCGAAATACTCGGAGCTGTAGTTAGTGGCCACGTATCTTTGCGAGAAGACATTGCGGCATTTGACTGTGGGCCAGCCATAATTAGATTACTCTGTTTAGGAACGTCTGTGATTTGCTGATAGGCAAATATGAAGAGTAGCAGTTAAAACAATCCAATCACGAATGTGGACTTTGCATAAAGTCTTTTGAAATACAATACAGGAACTTTTTTTCACGAAAATACGGTGTCCATAACAGTAACAAAGTATCCGAAGTTGCGAAGCATCAGTAATACCAACTTCTGCAAATTTTACGAAGCGCGCACTTCAAGATGCCTTACGTACAACGATAGAGCTAAGAAAAGCAAAAACATAATAAATAAGATACCCGCAAAATTCAGGTTATCAGTTTTGATGTGGCAAAGACTTCAACCTTCTATACATACATAGACGCTGCTGCTCTGCAGTCGAACTAAACTCACCTATTTAACTGTGAAACATGCGATTAGTCACCCAATCGTCGAAATTCGGGACGTACCAAAGCAACCGTAGGCCAATGACAGTAGTCGTGTGCCACCAAAGAATAATGCAAATTTTGCAAGTAGTTGTTTTTTTTTTATATCGCAAGGTGTTTTAACGAGGTTATAGTAAGAAAAACACCTCTCCCGCAGAAATATTCATAGTTGAAGCTTTAAGCAACGACGATTTACCTGAAAGACTGAAAAAAGTGCTGTATTACAGAGCATATGAGTACATATAGACGAAATCGCGTGGCAGTCCCGTTGATGTGGGCGTAAACATTCTCTGATTGGTTGCGTAAAAAGCAAAATTGGAAAATATCGCTCCATAATATAAAATTAAGTTACTTTATTTTCTTCCTCGTATTTTACTGAAACCAGTATGACGCAAGTACGTAGAAAAATCAATAGATTTACACCCACACTGTTATTATACCGACATAGTAATACCTTTATGATTCTCAAAAAAGGGCTTCCAACGAGAAATTTTTTACCTTTATGAAGGCCTTATTGATACTTTAATGAACATTCGGTTCATTCAACGTGCATGCGCATGTCTATGGAACACACGGACGAGAGTGTGTGATACAACTTGATCGTGGCCACAGCCGTCGAGGAAAAATTGGGATAGAGTTCTCACGCGAACCGCCCTGAATCACTCTCCGTGTGCCAACTTAGGACTGTATTTCTGCAAAAGCAATATAAAAAACAATGTGGATAGGATTTGGGGGTAGACCACTGTTTACACATGTATGTAATCTGTTATGTTTATACACTTATTCTATTTAGTTTTAATGCAGATAGACTATATTCAAGTTGGTACAAGCATTTTATTCTAATTATATTTATCATTATAAATCGCATGGCTTTTTTTTAGAACTTTTATCAAAGTAAAAATAAACAAAATGGGATGGATGGTGGATGGAGAGGGTAGGGTGTGTGAGGGGAGGAGGGGTTGATTGTAAGGTTGGATGAAGGGAATGTGTTGTGATTGGGGTGTGGTTCGTTGGTGAGGGGATTGGTGCATACAAATTAAATCCATTATGGGAGTCGAAGGTCATTGGCATAAAGGCAAGATCGTACACATCCGACATGATGGTCGTGGTCATTGGTGTAATTTGTTCCTGGATTGTTACGAATTTCTTATATTTTTTACGATTTTTTCTAATTTTTTTAAATTCAAGGTTATAGAGTTAAGGTGACAGTCACTCACATCCAAGACGGTGGTTGGGGTCAGAAATGTAATTTGTTCCAAGATTTTTAACAACTTTTTTAAGTTTATTTTACCATATTTTCAGTTCAAGGTAACTGGGGTCAAGGTTAATATCGCCCACATACAACCTGGTGGTTGGAGGTAGTAATGTAATTTTCCCCTTGATTTTTAGAATATCTTATATTTTTGCAATTTTTTTCGATTTTCGAAAATAAGGTCACGGAGGTCAAGGTCAGTGTGGTCCACATACAACATGATGGTCGAGAGTAAATATTGTAAACAAAAATTATCGCCCAAGACAGACAGTCGAGGGCACCCCCGTAACCGTGCATGTGATATCATCCAAGATGGCGGATGATACCTCAGCACTTGCTCCCGGATCAGCTAAAGCACACTACTAGCGTCCAAATAGGAAAGTCCCCCACGTGTAAAATATAACATTGGTTGTTGAAACTATTTTCCGTATTCCCGTAAACTGCTGCTGCCAATAACATCAATCACAAACACAATTTTATTTTTCGTGATATACGTCGATGTGTTAAAATGATGCTAAAGTGATACTAGTACAGGTCAGAAAAAAAATTGTTCATTGCAAAGTTTAATACTTAATATTTAACAATGACTGANGGGGGAATACTGCGCATTGCGTACAAACCATATGCTTACAATAAAGCATTCAGTTTAATTCTACATATGCATGTCAGTACTCAGTGGATAAGTTATCTATATACTTTTTAAAATTCCCTGTTACTGTAGAAAGTGTATGTATTTATATTGGGCGTTATTAACGATGTACTCGGTTTCCGTGAGAAATCAAGCTCCAAGGGATGGGCTTAGCCCCCTTAGCCACTCTTTGGGTTCACTCCTGCTGAAGTCCCAGGTAAAATCCATTGATAGTTACTCCCAACTTTTATTATGAAGCCCTGCTAAAGTTCTACTTTCAGGTTATTCCTCTGCCTCACTCAAACACAGCCTAACCAGGTCTAGAAAATTACACCATAGGTACAACTAACCGTATTTGTGCACACTCAGTTAAATAATATCATGCATGGGAACTATTTCTTACTATGCATTGCCAATACATAGGGCCAGTGACTTTTCGCGTAAAAATCGGAGCACACAGTAGACTCCAATACTATGTACACACCTCAGCTGTTGTCATACCTCCATTGGCTGCTGGTCCCGTGTCCGTCTTTGACCAAGCCACTCGGGACCAAGTAACTCCGACACTGAACCTTCGTGATTCGTGCGCAAACGGTTAACACGTGCCAGAACATTCTTTAGCCAATCAAAGAAGTTGGACGACCCAACAGTGCTTTGGATTGTATCTTGTCTCGAAATCTTTTCGCGAAATATCACTGCCCCTACCAATACACCACAACTTCTCTCTTGTTTTATCAATTATAATTATATGTAAAACATTATAATTTACGAGTAAAACGCAAGCAGAATTTAAATTTAACCAAAAATGATACACTTTTATGTTAGCTCGAGCACGTCATATAGGGGGTGATTTTTGAAATGTTTCGTTAAAAAAGTGTGAAGATATCGCGAATGGACTACAATAGGCGGGTGGGTCAGTCGTCGACGTGCGAAGAGGACACGTTCTGGACCGTCGCTGTCGGTGTACCGGACCTGTGGGATTACCCGGCCTCGGCGGCTAGCAAACAGCGTGGATCGCGAGGGCGGTGTGTGCACACACGACACTACCCCGCGCCGCCCCTCCCATCCACCAGCTCTCAACGCCTCCAGTACAACCGTGGTCTGCACGCCTGCCTACGTCAGCGGCGGCAGACGTTACTCCCGCGAGTCGCGTGCGTGCGTGCGAGCGGGTATCGGGTCACTTTGTATTACTAAGAGACCTGAAAAATTCGCTGCTTCATTTCGGGACGAGCTAGAATTCAAAACCTCGTACGTTTGCATAGCTTGTTCTATCGGCCCACCCGTTAGTTTACACCTCCTGGACGACTCTGAGCCGATAACAAACACACAATAAAATGCAGACCGAATCACCGTCTTCCGCTAATACAAACAAGCAACCAATGAACATTGATATTTGTGTTATTTTACAGCCTACAGTTCATTGAACTTACGAATTTTTCAGGTCTCTATATAACACCAATTTTTGACTACATATATGTAAATGGTTTTTTTTACTGAATTACGATTTATTTAGGGGGATCTGGGCATGAGCATGGCGATCGGCCAAGTGTTGAAAGGTTTTGGTCGTGCGATGCCTACTGCAGTCACAGAGTTTAAATGGGGGATTAGTGCCAAAGAGATTCCTTCTCAGTGCTTCAGTTTTAAAGATAACCGTACGAAGCAAATTGCGTTCTACGTTACGGGGAGCCGCGGTAACTGAGCGGCTAGTCGGCTCACCTGCCGCCGAGACGAACCAGGCTCAATCCCCGGCTCGACCACTCCCGGATTTTTCGCAAGTGGAAATCGGGCCGGACGATACCACTGGCCGGCGAGTTTTCTCGGGGATCTCCTGTTTCTGCCGCTGCTCCATCCTCGCCTCATTTCACCCTCATTTGCTCTGAAGACCTCGTTAGGAGCTCCCCAAATCTCTCACCTCACCTCAACGTTACATTTGTTGAGGAATGCTGGAACATTGAAACCTTGTCAATTTTTTGAGTGTGGTGTTTAAAGAAAAATATTAACATTAAAACTGTTATTTTACAAAAAAAAAAAAAAACCATTAATGAATATGTTTATTAACATTTATTAACGCTGTAGTATTCTCTGAGAAAGTTGTTTTGAATATTTTGTGTTCAAAACAGTTATCTTCGTAACTGATGCACTCAGCAGGAATTTCTTTAACATTGATTATCCATTTAAATCCCGTGGCTGCAGGCTTGGCAGGTAGAGTCCACAGCACCGGTGAGGGTGAAACCAGGCGAACACAGAGCAGTGGCAGAGTGCGAGGGCTGAGGAGACGGATGGGGAAACTCTTTATTCGGGGAACTCAAGTATGTCTACTTTTGAGACTTACCGTTTTCTGCATGAAGAGTGCGTGTCTGGTTGCATTTCAAAACACTTTAGTTAAGATCTACTTTCCCGAATGGATATTTTTAACTGACACGTCTTTGGTGTCTGACCGTGAATCACAGAAGTTCAGTATCGGAGTAGCCTAATTCTGATAGGCCAGTCAAATACCAAGACGTCTTCTAATAGTCCATTCGCGGTTTCTTCAAAACTTTTTTTTGAATCAAACCTTTAAAACATCATCCTTAGTATGTAGTGCTTGGTTTTTTTTCCCTAAATATGCCATGTATAACAAGAGTTTTATACGTGTGTTAGCATAAAAGTAGCTTATTTTTGATTAAACTGAACTTTCACCTATATTTTGTCTGTAAATTATAATATTTCATTTATAATTATGCGAATAAAACAAGGAGAAATTATGTAGGTTGGTAATGTACAGCAAGAAATAGTTCTTTTGTAAAATATTGTTATATTACACTGATTGCGCACGAATGCGGTGCGTTGTCCCTTTGGAATAATTTTCTAGACTTAGTTAAGCTTAATTTGCATAAGTGTAGAAATATTCTAGCAGTAGAACTTAATCAGGGCTTCAAAATGTTGGGAGATAACGTGAATGGACCATAAGCGGCCAATAACCAAAATGTTATAATTCAGTAAAGGCGGACAAGCCTGGCGAACAGCAGCGACGCGTTGGTATCCAGGCCAGGCGAACAATCCCAAACACATTACAGCAATAATAGTTTATAAACTACATCAGCGAAGTGCCAGCAGAACTCCCCTCCCAGCGGCACGGTATTTGGGACAATTACGCCACCAGAAAGTATATAATACGGCAACACTTTGCACGCGCGGTCTGTCAGCCTGTCTGTATGTGGACCCACGCCGAGATGAAGCCATCAAGATGCAGCTTGGCTTGCCGCTCGTCGCTTTCCGACTCACCACTCAGCCTACGGCGATGGCATCATTCAGGTTAGTCATATCTTGTAATTGATTAGGACTTCCCTCGACAATAGCTTATAATTACCGTAACTCCTAACAAGTGTATTAAATATCTGTTCTGTCTTCATAGTTAACTTCAGTTCTTCCCTCATAACAGTATAAACCTTCCATAGTTCATAGACACAAGTACAAAATGTTAGAAACATATCAAAACGAAAACTGCAGGTGTGCAGTTAAAGTTTAAGTCTAGCTTGATTGGAACACTTCGCGAAAATCGCATGTTCCTACTCTGCTAATATATAGAGACATCTCATTTATACGAACATATTTACTTTATACATAGGGATGATGATTTGTCAAGGGAAAACGCTGACTTTCTTCTGTCTCAACATAATTTCCATCCGTCAGAAGTGATTTTTTCGTCACTGGCTATCGTGCAGGTATGAAGATGCTTTCATTTACCACCGGGTCAGTTACAAATTTGATACCTTAACTATGAACATTCGTGTCTGGTCAGATAAGTGAACAATACATTATGCAGTTACAAAGGGCGAAGAAGATAGTGTTATAAAAAACATGATATTGCAAAAATATTGTCACGATTTTCTGGTATCTCTAGCTGCACCGTAATATCTTATTTAGACGCGTGCCGCTGTCTTTCGGTTATCGGCTGAGTGTCTTAGTGAGGACACATTTTATTAACTAAGCGAGGCAATGAAAATCAAATGAAAAGGTATTGACCCGTTCAGTCCTCGTGTCCATGATCGAGGACATGATACAGATAAAGAATCTTTGTGATTGGATATGCACACAACAAGGAATCTGTGTCTGGTGTTTTGAGAATCTTCCTTGTGAGCTATGCGATTTGTTGAAGTTTCTGCACCTCTCATTTGCGACATCAAGGAGCATGCAATATCTTGTTGACTGCTTGCGAGAAGCACGCTCGACACAAGTACAGCGCGCATCAAAAAATTAAACGATTGCAACACTTGAGCTCGTAAATGAACTCGGGACCGAACGTGTTAATGTGTACGCACACCATTGCAGAGCTACGTCGCTATAGGAAACCCAGAGGATGACACTTATACATACACTTAAAACAAGTCAAGATTAGCTGTAGTCAACGGATATAAAATTCATAGCGACCACAAGGATTTTAGTTAGAATTTAACATAGGGAATGAGAATTACAAAATGATTAATCAAACAAATGAACAAAGAAGGAAATACGCCAGAAGAAAACTCTGTTTTACATAAGGAGGACAGAACTTAAGTACACTGTTTCTTTATCCGTACTCTTGACGTTTCGGGAAATGACGTCTGTGCTTTGACCTCGTCACCTGTCGCAGCTAATGACAATAGCGTTCTCTCCCTATTAGATGCGCAATGAGTTTGGCTACTTTGACACTGAATGTGCGCGGATCTGCATGCAAACGCACAACACTCGTAACAACAACAAACATCCACTCATAAAAGTGGATGTTTTGTTGTAGTGTTCTGAAGAACAACCAGTCATGAAATATTTCCGTGCAAATCAGGTATCGTTAGAGATGATGGTCTGCCGCGGGAAAAGTTGGCTGCTTGCTTGCATTCAACGTACTGTACACATGTCCGACAGTTTTCGTCTGTTATTGCCTCTCATGTGTATATTAATCAATGAGGATTCTGATACCATTAAGCAGAGCGTCAGTGATTTGTCTACAAAGAACTTAGCCTAGTCGAAAACTGGATCATCAAATTATGCAATAACAAAGTAACTAGTATGTTATCGAAGCTGTGTTGGCTCAAAAAGTTTCGCAGTTATCCTATGTATCTAGGTAAAGGCTGTTAACTATAAACTGAGCACTTTCGAAAGCCCTGCTTAAAATCTACATACATGTACATTGTGTATTCTTCCACCATATGGTAAATTAACATGGTCGTGGGCCTGATCACTCTATTCTGGCGTTGGGCAAGTAAAACTGTGAAATTAATAGAAATACAGGCTAAACGGTTTATAAATTAGCTCATTCTAGCACTTGCATGCATAAAAAACAGAAAGAAAAATAATCATTTCAGTATTCACGAATGTTTACGTAACATTTCTAATTCAACTTTGAGTTGAGTTAACAGATTTAGTTGGCTCTTAACACCGAGGTCTGGAGATCCGACGAGGGTAAAAAGTGGTGAGAATGGAGCAGCGCCGGAATGTAAGGGCGGGGGGAAACGGGAGATCCGCGAGAAAACTCGCCGACCAGAAGTATCTTACGACACGATTCCCACGTGAAAAAATCCAGGAGCGGCCCGGTCGGGGATTGAACCCGGTTCACCTTGGTGGGAGGCGAACAGGCTAACCGCTCAGACACCGCGACCCCTTCAACGTTAAGACATGAAACTATTTTTCCACTGTCGTTGCCAACTTACGGTGCGAACACCAGTCAATGTGCCCGTTAAAAAATATGCAGTCATAGGGGAATAACATTTTCTAAAGTTGTATTTTAAAAATGCTTAATTAACAGTGAACATCCTATATTATTACGTCGAGCACTTTGATGCGGCATAAAAAAAGTTTATAAGGAGAAAACACTCTCTGCACGTTGCCTGTAAGGTGTAACGGACGTCGCGCTGTAGAGGCGAAACATGTTCGATCTGCGAAGTTTAAAGATAGGACGTATTCACAAATTCTGATCTCCGCTACCCCGATCCCACTCACGGGCCGTTACCTCTCCAGCGATGGAGCGGATGAGCTACGCTTTAACATAATCCTAACTTATGAAGTGGATGGCTCCCTCAGGGACGCAGCCGTTAACCCTCGCTGGAAGCCGTAGCGCGGCTGAACACGTTACGTTACCGCTGCGCCTGTTTACGAGGTCGGGTCTTGAAACGAGGGCAGCTGGGAAGTGGCGAGTATATCGCCCATGACGAGGAAACAAAAAGTTAAACACCTAACTCTACCTCGTTCACTTTCAATTCTGCAACTACTGAAGTCAACACCGGAGCAGATCGCTGTCCTTAAATGCATATATGTAAGTCATGGAAACTAATTCAATACGATTAGGTAATATTATAATTTTACAACTTTAACTGGGGCACAGGCCTATTTACAGACGCCCGAGAGTAATCTACATTCACCACTTCAGAAAATAACAGTTTTGTTGGTCTCTTTATTGCCACTTAACACCCCCCTCTATTGGCACACACTTCACCAAACACGCTTACTGTACCATACAAACAATATAAAGCCCACTTGATAGTATCACAATTAAATGTTCCTTCCTAGGTAACATAATATTAATCCATTCTGGAACCGTGGTGATGTAGTTGTTAGACCGCCCGCCTCTCACTTGACGAACCGGTTTCGATTACCGGCGGGGTCGTTCCCGGATTTTCGCATGTAGGAGTCGCGCCGGACGATGCCGCTGGTTGGCGGGTTTTCTCGGGGATCTCCCGTTTCTCCCTCCTTTTCATTCCAATGCTGCTCCATACCTCACTTTGATTTTACTCTCATCGGCTCTCAAGACCTCGATGTTAAGAGCCGCCCAAATCTCTTCACTCTCTCACTAAGTGAGTCATCTGCATCCACCACTTCAGAGAAGACATACCAGTTTTATTGTTATATTTATTGCTACTTACCACTATCCTGTTGGTTCACACTTCAGCAAACACTCTTATTGTAATGTACAAAGTTCATTACTGGCCAGCTGTCTCAAGGTTTGACTCCGCTGGGATCGAAACCCGGTTCGTCTTAAGGTCCTTCCACAACAGAACCGTTGTATAGACACACTGGAAGATTGCGAAGACATTTGTGATGTCATATTTTCGAAAACACTTTTGCGTATTGACCCCTTTATAATTGGATAATGTATTTTCTTAACTCGGTCTAGCTCTTTGCATTCCAATCACAAGCGTTCAGTATCAGACTATCAGCCAATACACACATGAAAACCAATGATAAAATAAAAAAAAATTGACATGTGCAACGCATGTTGAAACTGAAGAAAAAATCAACTTTTCCCGCAATAAATCATTGTCTCTAAAAATAGATAAACTGAGTATCGTCATGCATTTTTTGTGTTCAGTTTTACGAAACAAAATAGCAATGCTGCAAACGCCATTTTACAATAATTTAGGGTAGTTATCAACTGTGTGGAACCCAATGTTTACAAAAATTATCAGCTTAAACAAACATTAATTAGGCAAGTATTTTTATAAACTACCAACATAATATAAAATCTCCCCTCTACAAAACATACCCTCGTTTTATTTTCCTTCCTGTTTACGCCAGTCGTAGACATGCCAGTTTTCTTATGGCAACGTTTATCTTCCAATAAATTGTAGACGTGGCTTCAGTGCGGAGCTAGTGGTCTGAGCATGTGGACCATGAACATAGTTTCTCCGTGTTGATCGAGGTTACGATATTTATTTTACAACGCTAGTTAAGCCCGTTAACTAGTGTTGTAGGCTAATTGTGGTTAGTTGAGAACTTTTGAAAGCCCTGTTTTGGATCTTTCCTCAATATGTGAATTTTATATCGTCATGGACCATGTCACATTATTGATGCGACGATAAAGTGTAAACTGTGAAATTTTCATAATAATAAATATGTTAATAATACAACAGGTATTATTCTTATGTGTATAAAGCAAACAGAGACAAAGTAAAATATTTCCAAAGTACACAAATTTAAACATAAAACATTTTATTGGGCGTTAAGACCTGGATTCTTTTTTTTTTACCTATCTCGCTCCCAACTTACATACATATACGCGCAACACCGATTTCACAGACACTCTGAAATTAGGAAGTCACATTAATAAATGAGGTCTTTCACGCGACTCAGTCCATTTGCTGGTGTTCATTAACGCCATTGAGTAATAAAAAGTACAGAATCGAAAGAGCTGTTTATACTGCCAACAGCAGCCTCACGCGCCAGCAAAATGGCCGCACTGAAAACAAAAATGGCGTGGCGTCGTCCGCCAATCAGCACCTGGAGATTTAACTGCCAAGTGACCGTCACCGACAGGGAATCTTCCGAAGCACTCTATAAGCCAATCAGACGCAAGGTCCGTCCCAGAGACTCGCGCAGCCAATCATCAGATGGGTACCCTCACGTCAAAGGAACCGTCTCTACATTCTACTTCTGTATGTTAATAGGTTGTTCACGGTAAAATGAGCACTTTTGAAAGCCCTGCTTAAGATCTGCTTGTAAGCACATTGTGTATCCTTCCGCCATATGCCGAATCAACATTGTCATGGATTTGCTCACTTTATTCATGCGCCAGTGAAGAGAAACTGTAAATTTATTTTAAAAGTAAATATTTAACAAATTTGATAATCCTTACACTTGTATGCATTAAAAAAAATCGGGAAGAAAAATTGATCATTGTAGTACTGACAAATGTTAACGGAACACTTTTAATTCAACGTTGAGACATGGAACTACTTTCCCTCCTTCGTTACCAACTTTACTGGGCGCATGCCGCTACGCGCGCCCGTTAAAAATACACGTAGGTAGGGACAGTGTGAATTCTCAATGGTTGAGTTCAAAAGTGGTTACTTTGCCGTGAACAGCCTTTACCTATTCTGCGGTAAGGCGGTCAAGGACACGCAGTCTCCAGATGTATTAGACGTAATGGGGGAGCGCTCTACATACACGAGCCAGTTATTTGAAAAACCCAGTCAGCGGAGCAGGTTGGCGGAAATACTCGCCGACATTTTCCCCCGCCTGCACATTTCGATCTGGAAATGCATGTGCGGTGACCGAGAGCGGAAAATGTTTGCAACATAACTGTTTTCCAGTGGCGGGGTCATTTTATCGGATNGGGGGGGAGAGAGTGACAGTGCTGCCAATCCCTCGACATCAAAGTGCAGCTCGCATCGCCGCCATTATCGTTATAGGACGCGATCTCGTCCACCAGCGGCGATCATTTCACGCTGCCTGGTCTTGATCAACAGACTCGGAAGGCCACGTCCACAATCAGGCGTGGTCTGATGACTTCCACAGCCGCTAATACCAGCGAGGGACATGAATAGAGTCGATAATGTGCTTGATAACCAAGCCATTATTGCATTGGCTGCGGGTATTTTAACGGCTTTTGACATACTCCGCCGCTGTATCCACAAACATAAAAAAGAGGCAGTCTGGGATAGGTTTGTTGATATTATAGAATCAGGTCGGGTTACACAAAAAAATGGCAAAGTTTGAACTAAAAAGCTACAATATTTATGGATTTAAAAAATAAAGATGTGACCTGAATTTTCGCGGATGCATTTAGCGTCACTAAATACCATAACGTCACTCATACCTGAAACCATTTTACAGTTATGGGGAGTTAGTGACTGGATAACAATTTACGTGAAATACCCCGTAGGCTTGTGAGTCAATGGCAAACAGATTGGAAGTAGAACGACCGAACGAATCTATGTACAAACAACATAAGAGAAGCCACCACTGAACATAGGTGTATAGCGCGAATGTATATAGAATTTTAAAATGTAACTTTTTGTAAGAGGAATTCACGAAGTTTTCTAGTTTGTTATGTGACAGCAAAGGAAAAAAAAAAGAATAAAATCAAAATATATATTTTTATAGGCTACCAGCGACACAAAAATATTTCTATGTTCACCCACCACCCAATGATTTTGTCGTGAAACATGAATAGTTCCATTTCCACAGAAGGGGCATGTATACCAGTTCACCGAATCATTAGGCAGGACACTTAAAACATGCGTTACAAAACAGGAAACTTTGACAACTGGGCCATTTAACTAAAGATAATCAGGCATTATAGTAAAAAACAAATATTCATACAAAATAGCGCAAACATTAAAGTACGCAACAACCGTTTTCAGTAAAATACAAAATAATTTCTAAGGAACCAACTCCCACCTTTACTCTGTAATCAGCAGTCAATAATTTTAACAATATTTAAAACGCCCACCTGCGTACGAGATCACTGCAGACAATCAACATACTGCTCGTGCATAGCTTTGCTTAGAACAAAAATTTAAAGAAAATCACGGTAAACAGCGGTACCGGAAATCACAAATTGTAATCGCTGCGAGTGACTTTTTACGTGCAGAATTTTGAAACGCATCAGGAAACATCCAACTGCTTGCAATTTACACAATAATCATAAAAAATACGCACAGTAAAAATTATTAACCTTTTCTGTTATTTCTATGTAACGTGCTTTCTAAAGAACACAGTGAATTCACACCACAAATGAATCTCCTTGACTGTAATGGCTATTTAAATCGCCTTAGCAGTTAGGAGCCTCCCTAGTTCAATATTTCAAACGCCCCAGGGTCTCGTCTGGCCATAAGAAAATTGCGGTGGCGATAAAAAATAGCAACAAATAATAATATATATAATAATAAAAAAAAAGCTTTGTGTGTGTTATGTTTCGTCAGAATTTTAAAAGGTGACTGAAAAGTTTTAATATAGCAATCTGTTTAGAAAATATAACAGCATTGCCGCTATAGTTTTAAACACTGTTTTACAGAAGAATAGCGATCATGAACAGGGGGCTACTAAGAGCGATTTTTGCTGACTTTGACACTTTTTAACGACCACATTAGTGTTTTAATAACCAAATTTATAACTTGGCAACAAAATAACGCCTTTCATTTCTATCATTTCAATTGGACCCGTGTGACAACTCGAGACGTCCCTTGAAAGGAATGAACGCCCTTGGACAAGTGTGGCCGTAGCTACTGGCCACTTATCCACCGCACCTATTCACAAAAACTATCCCAAGTTAGTTTCAGTGAAAGAAATAACACCGATTAAACTGGTATTACATGTTGTTAATTTATTCTCGTGTCAGAAACACGATTTAAATACAGTTAAAACAATCCTGAAAAACATTATATAATTTTCCACCTGAATTTGGCTACATCCAGCGCATTCTCCGAGGATTGAAGCAGGTCGTCTTCTGTGCATTAAGTTTGACATAGTCGACATTGAGGCAAGTGTCTGACAGTCTGGGGAAAACGAAAGGTGCCTCCTCGACGATTGCAACTAATCGACGGCTCATACAAGCAACCGGGCGTTCCCGGGGCAACGGCAGAATGCCGGCTAAACCTTTAACACAAGAATCATCCTCATCATCACAGTACTTTTCAAGACCACAGTTAAAAAAAATCTTTTGAAGGCATATCGCCATATAAAGAACTGCTGCAAAATGTATGCAGCCAGCATCAGTGTCACATACCGTGCATACAGGAAACACACAGAAGCAGTGAACTACGTATACCAAAAACACATGGAATGCATCTTGTTGTTGAAAGACCCCTTAATAAGTAATTTTACAATATTTCATGTTGTAAATATATCTGGATAATCTGAATATCGTCGTGGTATTCCAGCTAAACCTAAAAAATTTTGAGGAAAGAATGTCAAGTTGACTCCAATAAATATTGTGGTAAATTGCATTTTAAGTCACAATGGATTTATTGATAAACCAGTGAACAATGGAAACCATTGGATAAATCCTGCTATAATGGCAAATACAGCTCCTATTGATAATACATAATGTAAATGTTCTACTACGTAATATGCGTCATATAATGTCCTATATCCAGGTCCTATACACAGTGTTAACGGAGGAAAACTATATCGAAGTTATCACTATAGTATTCCATGTTATTATGGGCCAGGTTAGGCTGATCTAAACTGTAAAATCACGTATTCACGTATCTTACGTTAACCTTTGAGGACGGCTAATTTATTGGCACTGAGGACACGTTTGCAGTGAGTTGCCTATATCCTCCACTAAAGAAATATCAGTTGTGCTGGTCGCTGTGTTTTCACGTATTATCGTCCTATTTGTCCTGGATACACTGCAAACATTTACTGCACTCTGCGGCGTTTGCTTTTGGCTGACCGTCGGCCAATGAAGTCACGCGTTGACTGTGCGCCAATCAATGTGTCGCGGCAGACATATCATGTTTTACAGCCCATCGTGTTCATTTCGGAAATGTTAAAAATAACTGTTTTATTATTACGAATTAAATTTTTGGCTAGTTGCAATTTGTTACTTAGATTCTGATTGATTCCAGCGAAACAGAAAAAACTATAAAAGTGTGAGTTTTGTCTTCAAAAGCAAATATGTTTTCCATATAAAGGTATCCGCGGATATATACGTGTATACTCTTCAAAGGGATATAACAGGCGTTATTAGGTTGTGATACTATTTTGAAAAATTATGGGTAGAAACGCGAATTCGCTATAATGACGGCCGCCTACAAACGCACGCGCATGTGCACCTCGGCAGTCCACAGACACTTAGAAGAGATTTCGTATGGGAGAGTTTGATATATAGGAAATTTCCGCCGCTAGGTTCACTCGTGATCCAAAGAGGTCACATTTAATTATAATTTTTGAGCTACACGAATAATAAAAGAGGAAGATTTTACCTACTTACGAAGTAATTTTATATTTCATGTATGATTATTACAATAATTCTGTTTTTTAACTTAGAAAATAAATAAAAAATCTGGTACATTGCCGACACTAGCGCTTATCTAGTGGCGAAAATTTTTGTTTGCCAAACTTTTATTGATCTTCCCAACCTGTAGTAGATGTAACCCTAGTACAGTCCAGCAGGGGTGGCCAACAAGCGGCACGGGGAATTTTGTACCACTCTATTATGTTTCATTAAAAATTAAACTAACAAAAGTTACTAACATTATAATTGTTATTGGCATTCAACAAAAATTGTCCATTAAAAAATTATGTACTGTTCAACACCAATAAAATATGTTATGTGTACACCATTTTCAGTTATTATTTATTCTTAGAAAAACGATATTTATTTTCAGCAGCACTCTTATAGCAAAACATTATAAATGTGGCACATTATAAAAAAATTTCGGCTACCCCTGATCAAGACCTTTAAAGTTAAATATTAGGCAACGTCGCAGATACCGGACACAGTGACTGAAACGGTTAAAAATCGTAGATTGAATATGGGGTAGAGCGATCACGCTGGCTCCGTAGAACTAGTCTACGTGTTCCAACATTGGACTACTTTTCCGCCAATACGACTATAATAAATGACGTGGATAGGACTTGAGGTTCGATCACTGTTTATGCAAACAGTGATATTTGCATACTTTCTGTAACCAATTTGTAATTCAATTAGAATAAGTTTCAAATTGATAAAAGTATTTTATACGTACAACAATGATTGTCTTTTGAAAATGAAGATATAAACAAACACGTTTATCACTTTTGACCATGCGACTTTGACAGTTGGGTTTTTTTTTTTGGGTTAGGTCAATGTTAGGTATAGTCTATTCGTTGTATCTTTACACTTTTTTGAAACGAATCTTTGAAAAATCACTCCACGTATGACGTGTTTGGTTATTTCCTAAATATATCACGTATCTCGACCGTTTATACTGGACTTATCATACAAGTACCTTATTTTTTGGTTAACTTAAACTTTATTTTATATTTTATATGTAAACTATGATATTTAATTTATAATTAATATGGTTTAAAAAAGAGAAAATTTGTATGTTGGTAATGCCTAGTAGAGATCTGAAAAATTCGCGCTTTCATTTTGGGACAAGCTAGAATTCGAAACACGTGTGTTTATAAAACTTCAGCCATTGGTTCACACGGTGTTTGACACCTCCTGGAGAAGGCTGGCCCAACCACCGCCTTCTACTGTGACAGCATACAACCAATGTGCGGATGATATCGGCGTATTTGTACGTAAGACTGGAGAGTCTAGCCTGCAGGTCATTGAACTCGCGAATTTTTCTGGTGTCTAATGCCTAGTAAAAAAAAAATATTTCTTATGCAAAATGTTATTACGCTGAATGCGCACGAATGCAATGATTTGTATCTTTGGTATAATTTTGTACACTCGGTAAGGCTTTGTTTCCATGAGGCAGGAAGTAGAACTTTAGCGCAGCTTCTGAAAAGTTGAACTAACCGCGAATGGAGTATACATGCGCCGCCAAGTCCTCCCAATCGTTGGACGCGGCCTCTCTTCTCTCCAGGGACTCCAGAGCAAGTAGTCCCGTCCATTTGTCGCCAGGGCAAGTACGGACGTCTCGACGCAACATCTGTGTCATTACGACGGTGAGTATTACAAAAGCAATGCGTTCCACCAATATTAAATGACAGTTCACACTCCTCTCTTGTTGAGGAGCCGGTCGGTGAGCAGGGCTTTGCTCCGGTGGCATCCCACGATTGACGTCAGGGGTGTGGGTGGCGCTCCGGCCAGACCACACGCTTGGTAAACTGAGTGCTATGATCTCAGGCCTTGTGGTAGGACATGCTCGGTGCGATCTGGTAAATCAGATCGGGGCTATGCTCGGTGCGGCATGAGGAACAGGTCGGTGCTTTGGATTTGGTCAATTTCGGTGAGCGCTGGTCTTGTCTGCGATGATAGAGCGTGATCCCTTTTCCCCGCCGACTGAGCGGCCGGGGTGCGGAATGGCCTCACGGCTAAGAGCGCCCCGTTAACTAATAAAAGCATGGCTGTAATGGCTGTGTATCATTCTTATATATATGTTCACACACCTCACATAGCTAACTCTGGCCCACAGACTAATAACAAGGTAGGGGAGACTGGGGTACGGTTTTAACAGGGTGCGGTTGTTAACAACTCGAATATTCGCAAAGCTATCCTCGGTCAGGTGAGGGGTACAAGGGGAAAGACATGCGGCTTTCCTGTGCGGGCCTGATCGGCAGTGTTGCGTCGCCCTCCCATGGTGCATAATGAATTCCGTTGGGTTCACGCTTTATTGTGATTCACGGACTTAGCCCTTTGCCCGGGGCTCGCGGATGTGCTGAATTAAGCGCTAGTCCTGAAGTGGTTACGCAGACTCCTAAACCTGACTTGAGATATAAGTTGGAGTGAGATGTGAAGGGTATTTTACGAAATGGAAATTATGCTGATGCTAACCTTTTTTCCACCCGCATCTGCTCCAGTAGAGTGTGGCCTTACCCAGGAGGTCAACACTTACATGTTGCGTGAGACGCGGAGCAATCACTGTGCCTCTGGCGGAGTGGTGACCCGACCAGAGGGCTCCTCTGGTTTTCTGTGCTCTACTGTCCTTGAAAGAGTTGAGGCAGTAGGGGCGCAACCTAGTGATGTTTTGGCCTTTTGCTGAGGGGACCTGCAGAAATGTACCACGAGGGCACTTTATTATTGAACTCCCTGGTGTAAGACATTAAGTGCAGATTTTCCCCAACTCCCTGTATGATACCTATTTGTGTGTGAAAGTAATATTGCTATTAATATTTATTTACAAATTCTTCCTTCTTTCTTTTACTTTCTAATTCCGTATTACCGTCTTGATTAACCTCTGCCATTAATTACTGTCCAATATATATTGTAGTCCAATTTTAATAGCATTTATTCATTCAGAGTTTTATTCGCGCACACAGCTAACTGTATATTACGATTTACTTTCAAAACAGTAATTTAACTACATAATTGTTACATAAGTTCGCATATAGATATTGCCAGAGAAATATTTTTGCTAACGCCAATTCAGAAATATTAAAGCAAGTCTCGACATACAGATTCCAAGGTCAGACACACCCTCTCCCAAAAAAAAAAAAAACACCTAGATTTATTTTATAAATTAACCTACCCCACCTACAACCATAGGGCCCTATTAATGTTTGAACAGTAATTATAGTTAAGGTTTTTAAACAAACTGTGAAGGCATTTTGTTAAGACATTTATTTATGAGTTTCAGAAAAACGCTACCGCATGTAATGGCCAGCAGCAACCAGTGTGACGTCACGAACCCTCTTTCCTACAGTCCCTCCGGAGTATGACGCAAACAACAGCCGCGGTAGCAGAACATCTGACGTCATACCTGAGGAGACTTCAGGCGCACACGTGATTCCAACACCGTCAGCTATATCGTTCACGCAGCTCACGGGTAATATAACGTAAACCACAGGTAAAAGCAATTTTTAATACACACCACTAACACTTTACACCCTGAAGGCAACAACAACATTTTACACAAATATACGTAACATGTTTAACATACTTTACGTTAAAACGTCAGTAGTATCTTAAAACTTAATATGTTTTAAAGTTAAACAGTGAACACTGGGAGGCCTCCAAAAAAATTTACATCATCGTAATATATACGAGTGGATAATAACAGAAAACTTATAGTTACAAAAACAAAATAACTTTTTATCAAAGAATATACATCAGAATTTTTATTAGTTTTTATATATAAACAACTAATTTCACGTATAGAAGTGTAGTATTTATAGTCGACTCACAATTGCAACGTGACAATACAAAAAAGAAAACAAAACGTATTCATTATAAATTCATTTAGGACAGTTATTTCCATTTTATTAAAAAATCATTTTAGTACACTAAGATTTATTATTATACATTAAAACACATCTACACATAGAATTTATACATACATTAACAACAATTTTGTAATCGACGTTTCTTACCGTGAAAATAATTATTATTTTTACAGGATGTAGAATTAAACCAGTGTACTAGTATATACTGTAGTACAATACACGTATCATTATGTTAATTTTAAGTTTCCTCCCATACCCTTCTTACTTTTGAAACGTAGTAGAAAAGCAGCTGCACGTTAGTTTTCTTTTCATACGTAATGAAAGATTAAATAACATGTTACGTTTCGATAACATTCAATCCATATTCTACCACCGTGATGTCACGAACACTTCAGTGAATTAGTTCATATTATATTGTATTGTTCTGTCTGTAGTGTTTTACCATATGTATTTTTACAGCAACTGTATAATTATGCACAACCCAAAACAATTAATTTGGGGAGAAGAGCACTTAGATTTTCCTATGTCAATACGTTTACATTTCAATTTGTTTCAATTGTAATTATTAATACAGTGTTTATGAATTTTCAGTCATTACAAATAATTAATGGTAATGAACGATTCACGCCACATAGTGTTAGTGTTAAGGACTCACAACCTCAAGAAAGACTAACGCTTTCGCGAACCGCCAGCGGGGCATCTGCCGCGCTCGCGTGGAAGACAACTTTGCACATCCCAGCGTAAATGAGGTTCATGGCCCACAAGGCCACTGGAAACACACAGCACAGTGTTTGTTCGGCGCACCTTCCCCGAGGACTGCACGAAAGCAATTGACAGTTCCTTATACCTAGCTTCTCCGTCTACTATAAGCCATTTCAAAAATTATTCTACAGTAGCGAAGAGGACTTCAACCCGATCCATATTACTACCGCCGCAAGATGAACCCCGCAACTTCCAATCATCTACGTAATCCACGCGGACTCTAGGACGAGATGAGCACATCTCGCTAGTGAACATTGGGGGAGACATTACGAGAAGTGATTAGGCCTTAGCTGAGTGGCCTGCGTGATCACACCTTTACATATTTATCCAGGGCACGGGCCGTAATAAATATTACGTTATTACAGAGCTCTTCGCGTAGCAATATTCGCCTAATGTTATAAGATCGTGCAAGAAAAGCTCCAAAACAAATGTACACCCCTGAAAAAAAAATTGCGCCAGTTGTAATTCGTTGCACATGAAGGATTTTTGCTGGGACTGTAGGCGCATTACAAAAAAACATTCATCAAGTTTGGTGTGGTATTATGTACATACAGTGTGTATTATTTTCATCCGATACTCTCTTCTGGGACGCGAAAAAATGAGTAATTCAGCAATCCTGTAGGTGGAAAACTTTTTTGCGGTGTTTATGTTAGGGGAAATAAATAAAGGAATGCTGTGTGGGGACGCAAATTGCGTACAGTATTACCTATAATTTTAACATCATCATAAACCATCAATTTTTTAGCAACTGACGTAATAAACAGTTAAAAATAGCGATGTTCCCTTTCTTGACAGTTGTTACTGATGTTTCCTTTTTAATAGCTGAAAGTTCATTATTTTGTATTATAGTCTTTAAGGAACCAAATATTATATATTACTTGCAGTTTTTGCACTCTTCCTAACAACTTATGTACACTTCCATTGCACATGAAGGTGATATTTGACCGGTACTGTATACTTTGAGGATCAGTGCTCAATGACCTTTCTTGCAGGTAAGTGATTCGTAAACGGTGCTATCTATCGATGTTCTGATCACTATCGTAGAGCACAAAGCTTGTATAACACACGGGGTCTGATGAAAAAACGTATACTGAATCTGTGAAAGTGTAGCAATAAAATCATTATTTATTTACAGCATTTGAAACCATCCATTGGATTGTATCTGAAAGTGTTATTTTTAGGGACACTTGATAGTTTAGAGTTCAGTATTATACGTGCAGATCTGAAGTTTTTCTTCGGTTAATGGCGGCGTGTTTTCGTGAAATACATTATAGTATTTGAAAGATCCAATCAGAATTATGTTTCCCCCGGTATTGACCATCTATAATTAACGTATAGGTATTTAATGTTCTTTGCAGTTAAGATCATCGAATCGCGAAGGTGGGATCTGATCTAAAGTGTTTTGAAATGCAACCAGGCAGGACAACTTTTCCGTGGAAAATCGGATGTCACTACAGATTTTACATGACATTTTCCCTTCAATAAAACAACGGGAATCCACTTAAGCAGCAGCTACCTGGACCGGAGCCTTTGTAGTGCTTCTCTGAAGCATGGAGCGTTCACGAAAACATTTTGCTCGTTGTAAATAAAATACTTTTCTTCTTCCTTCCCGTCCTCATCTCACGTTATCCGCACGGAGAGTGAGTACTTAACCCCTTAAAGTACACATTAATTTTCTCTTTCAGGTGTTGCGAAAGAAGGAATTTTTGGCGTGAGAAATATTTACAAACACCTTGCAATACCTGATATTTTGGAAATTTTTGAATGGTTTTCAGTAGATCCATTACACAAGAAACAGCCAATTATGAAATAGTTGTTTCGTCAGCAGTAACCAACATCATTGGCCACGGAAAGCAGATGCCTGCATTGGTGCTATCTTCTGGACATGTACAGCACCGACCATGATTTCACCTGTTCTACAACGTGTCAAACGTAAACGAGTATACTCGAAATAATATGTCAAGAGGTTAAGAATACATCGGGGAAACAGCCGCTTATAACACGAACTCTTGCCGCACACGCCAGAAAAAACAGCTCCACTGGCCGACAAAATGTCGGAACGCCATCCGCCAATCAGTGCCTGGTAACCCACGTGGCAGCCAGCGGCCTAGCAAATAGGAACATTCCGCAGCGTGCAGAAGCCAATAAGACACAAGACCCGTTTCCACGGCGGAGCGCAGCCAATCACAGAGAGTGCGTACGCCAACATCAAACGAACCGCCACGACAGTTCGTCTCTGTGTACTTATTTACTCTGATGGTGGGGACAAACCGATCGCTCGCAGTACCCACGGCACTTCTGGGTCAGACGGGAACCAATAGCTTGATCAAATATAGTAAGCGACTATTGGACAAACAGAGGCAGCCCCCTCGCTTCTTATAGCACGGAACTGTATACCCTTCCCCCAGCATGGCCGTACTTATATGGACCTATAGGGATGTGTACTGCACCAGAACTCAAGGCCAGACTCACCGGAAAAAGCCTTACA
The DNA here is from genome assembly GCA_002778355.1 of Clitarchus hookeri. Classification (NCBI taxonomy): domain Eukaryota; kingdom Metazoa; phylum Arthropoda; class Insecta; order Phasmatodea; family Phasmatidae; genus Clitarchus; species Clitarchus hookeri. The sequence continues at coordinate 28,225 of NQII01007104.1, read as the reverse complement.
CGCCATCAAAGGCCGATTGTGCTCCGAAGATGGTCAAGGTATTTTAAATCCCCACCGGGCATTAGCTTTACACCCATTACAGGCAGGTCACTCTCCCGGCCAACTCACCTCCAGCTAAAAGTGCCATCAGAGAACACTTATCCCAGGTCCGCAACCGAGACTCTTCAAGATGACAGCTGGGATCCACTCCATCTCTGGCCACATCGACTAAAGGATCTCCACGAACTCTCTGGCGTACAAGGCGTTCCCGAAAATTTTCTGTCCGTCGTAAATAAAATCTTTTTTTCCTCTCCTCCCCTCCGGATTTCACCTTCCACGCACCGACGTTTCCTCTTCTGACTTCCGCCGGCCGTCATCCGTCAGCTATCGGCGACCTACTCCCCTCCTAAGTCTCGGAATACCACAGTGCGCCCCTCGTGAGTGATGGGATCGAGTCCAGTTTGCGCCCCCTACGCCGTCCCCGGAGATAAACCGGCCTGCCGCTCCCACGGTCAATATAATTCACTTCCAATTTATCTGTCCGTCTTCCTCCGCGAATCCCTCCTCCTCCCTTCACACGTGCCCTCCAGCCGTGTCGGGGGGCCCCGAATATTGGATTTTTTCCCTCTTCCGAGTCTCCCAACTCCTTTCCTTCTTCCGCCCTTCACCCGTAACGGCCTCGCTCTCCATACCCCGCCCCCCCCGGAGTGGCCAGGCATTATAATAACCAATCTGGATGGTCATATCGAAGAGATAGACTTTGCCAGGCGGGCGGGTCACATCCTTTTCCCGGGAATCTGATCCTGGTCGCAGAATAGGTAAGAATACAGAACTGAAATGCAGAGGCGGTTACTTTCACGTGGTGGTATCTGTTCACTGATTGGCTGCGCGAGGTTGGGTGACGGGCGTTGCGTCTGATTGTCTACTGCGTGCTTCGGAAGATTCCCTATTGGCAGCGCCACCTGTTTTTTTTAGTGAAAAGATTTACGCGGAGACTAAACATCAATATGCTATGTGCGCACTTGTTGTCTTCATTTGACTATTGACCACTTGTTTTTGTGTTAAGAAAGTCTCTTAAATGAGTGAGCCAATCAGAATTAAGTTTCTGCAATGCCAACCGTCCGTGATTCGTGGGCAGACAAATAAGAACCATGCTAATTCAAAGGATCCAAACACGAAAGTGGCTCTGAACTAAAGTGCGTTGGAACACAACTTGTCCAAAAATCTTTTCGCTTTAAACATGTGCTTCTGCTTATTAGTAAAGACCCTACCATTTCATATTATAAAAAAATACCATACTAGACTTTGCAGTCCTCTACACACTCGAGCATAGACAATGTTTGTTCATTGGCTGCTGTCCCAGATATGATGCATTACCCTGTTACACTCGTCCACACGGATTTAAACCACCAGCGTGAAAAGTGTACGCTATTGGCTCAGAGAACTGCTGGGCGTGTTGGATGAACGGAGGTCCAATGCCACCTGAGAGACTGACCTATAGCTTTATGACGCCTAGTTTGGTGCTCAAGTATTACTTGATAGATAGCGTCTCTAGCTATTGCTTGGGCTGTCGCCTGGCAAGTAAGTTGGCGAACAGCGCGCCTCCACGTTTGTGGCCAGTGCTGGTACGTGCTATGGTATGTGGTATGGTATGTGGTGTGGTATGTATGTGGTATGGTATGTGGTGTGGTATGTATGTGGTATGGTATGTGGTGTGGTATGGTATGTGGTATGATATGTGGTATGTGGTATGATATGTGGTATGGCATGTGTTATGGTATGTGGTATGGTATGTGGTATGGTATGTGGGGTGGTATGTATGTGGTATGGTATGTGGGGTGGTATGTATGTGGTATGATATGTGGTATGGTATGTGGTATGATATGTGGTATGGCCAGCACGTACGTGCTGGTACGTGGTGCTGAAGTTCGCGGCACAGGAGGCTTTTTCACAGTTGTATTCTTAAGTACTTTGTGACACCGTCATCACTAGAGCAGCAACTGCTCCATTCAGAGTTCATGTAAAAATTCGCAGAATTAAGTTCAGGAATTTTTAGTCAAAGTACGATTTCGAAATTCCCCTGTTCAGTACAAACTATATCCACTAAATCTTTCATACAGAGCGACCTTCTATAGAATAAGAGTATTTGCATTAAGTCACGATATTATTGACCGTCAAAAAAAAATAGTTCCTATAAATATACTGCATCCATTAACAGACAAGTAAAAAATTTAACGGAAACAGAACAATAAACAATGGAAAATATTTAACAGAAAACAAAACATTTTTGTTTAACTGATTATTGTATGTTGTCGATGGTTTAATGATTTCTAGAATTCTGGTTACTTCCTACATTTTTGTTATATTGCTGAGTTTTTGTTATTTGTCTCTGCTCTTCTGTTTCTGTTAAAAATTTTGACTTATGTTTAGCAATAGACACGGCGTATTTAAACTATCAAAGCAATCTGACTATACTTTTTCCTAAGTTATTGCTTGAATACGTTAACATAAATGCTGTTTGTGACAAGTCAAAGATTTTAATTGTACATAGAGAGTAATTGTTCATTTTTTATTGCCCTCAACTACGGATATGTAGACCAAATTTTTAAGTAAGTTCAATTTGATTGTTTACTGCTCCTCATTCGTTGGTTGAGACTAACGCTTATCTAAACACGGTACTGAATAATTCAAATAAAATTCTGATATATTGTAACTGATACTAAGACTTTGCCGGCTGGACCTCTGGAAATCTCTTCCAAAGAAGAACAACCCTGACAGCTGAATAAAAATAATAACTTACTTAAAAAATATTATTAGCTGTATGCCAGTCTAGATTAAATATATGTACCATAGTTCTGGGACGAACTGTAGGCGTTTCCATATTAGATTACCAATGATAAAAAACTGCCAAGAATTAAGTAACCTAATAAAAATTGCAAACACATATATATAATTTTTTTTCTTACAAACTAACAACCGGCATAGTGAGTGAAGAGACTTGGTCGAGGTCNAGTGTGGAGCAGCGCCGGACTGCAAAGGGGGGGGGGGGGACGGGAGATCCCCGAGAAAACCCACCGACCAGTGGCATCGTCCGGACGATTCCCACATGCGAAGATCTGGGAGTGACCCGGTCGGGGATTCAATCAGGTTCGCCTTGGGAGGCGAGCAGTTTAACCGCTCAGCCACAGTGGCCCCTTGCAACCGCCATAGAGAAGTGAACTACACACAATGAAAAGATAAAATTAAGAAATCTTACTTTTATAAAAATGATGAACCATACTCATCGCAATATGCGCTAACTGAAAAAAAAAAACACAACTTTTTGACGGTTACAAAGTGTTTTGTGGTATTCACCCTGCCATAATTGTTTGTGGTGAACACAACATTTTTTAGTTGCCACCACAAAACTCATGTGGTCACAAAAATTGTATTTTGTGGTGGCTAAAAATAATTTTGCGTTAACCACAAAAATGTTTGGCAGGGTTTCAGTGAGTCTGCCGTAAAATAATTACAATAAAAAATATTAAAATATAAAGGGATCACGTTACAGTAGCAAATTGGAATTCCCTCAGAGATGGGATGTACCTAACTGTTATTATCCTTGAAATAATTTTACTTTAGCAAAATAAAAATTGAATTTGTACGTACCTAAATTCTACAATAACAAGTATTGTTTAACTCTGAAGAGAACATTAAAAAACATTTTTGCAGCACTCGTATTTAATAGTTACCTTAAATGGACCATTTTTTTTCTCGGTGAAACGAATTAAAAGCACAAAAAGGAAATTAGTATGCACTAGCCTAATTTATTAACACTATACTCATATTAACTTTTTTAAATAATCTAATTATCTTCGAAACACGCAATTCCACTTTTAATTAGATTTTTTGTTTTTGGAGTATTCAAAGTTATATATTGTGTGGCGGACCTTCCGATAATATAATTACAGCTGCTGTAATAATTTATGTATATTTTGTGCGATTTCAAAGATAACCACATTGCAGAGTGCAATGGTTTTTATGCTTGCTCGATGCGCTGTTAAATATTAATTTAACATTTTTTTGAATGCTTTATTTAATTTACACATTTTCCGCGCTTGCTTTTTCCGAAGGACTATCAGGTCACGCACGGCCTTCAGACTAATATAAACCGATTTCGTTCAATAGTCCAACGTTGAAAACATGCTTTAATTCGGTGTATTTGATGGCTATTTAAATTCAAATACATAGCAAACAAAACAAACTCCGTCGAAATAATTTCAGGTAGTTCAAATTCAGTTCATGATTTTGTACTTGGCAAATTCACGCACAGCAAGACCATAGCGCTCAAACTTGGCAACGCTGTTTGCGTGTCGATGAGTTGCAGGTACCTGGCTCCCAACCCCGCGCCTCCTTCCACCAATCGCGTCCTTTCCTTGCGGGACGTGGCCTCAGATTGGCAGAGCTCGCCAAGTCCTAAGTTACAGCAGCGCCACTATAGTCATTACTAGAGACACGTGAAATTCCGCGGATTTATTTGAAGACAAGTAAAACTTCAACCACATGTACATGGGAGCATCTGCTTCTATTGGACCGCAGTTTGTTAGACATGCTCCGAACCACGTTCAATCAATAACGAACCTGCCAGGAATATAAGTATCGAATCACGTGCTGCCTGTACTGGAGTTAAACTGAAGCAACATCCAACGAACGACTTAAGGAAGCTCGAATAAACAAAGGGTTCTGGAGTCTAGCTTGATGCAGAACGAATCCGCGAGATTTCCGGTTCTCTTCGTCTTTACGAACATACACTGAAGAGCCAAANGAGCACGCAGAAGTGCCGCAAGACGACGTGGCATGGACTCGACTAATGCCTGAAGGTATGCAGGAGGCAATTCACGCCATGAATCCTGCAGGGCAGTCGACAAATCCAATCTGCGCCAATTTGAGAAAGGGTTGCACGTCTGTCACGTTTAATGATTCTCGTCAGTCGTCGTTTGTCCCGTTCTTTCAGGATCTTTTTCCGGCCGCAGCAATGTCGAAGATGTGATGTTTTACCGGATTCCCGATATTCACGGTACACTCGCGAGATGGTTGTACGCAAACATCCAAATGTTATCGCTACCTCGGAGATTCTATGTCCCATCTCTCATGCGCCGACTATAACACCACGTTAAAACTCACTTAAATCTTGATAACCTGCGACTGTAGCAGCAGTAACCGATCTAGCTGCCGAACGCATCGCGGTACTCTGATTTGTTCCATACCTCGGTTATTTGCATACGCACGCATATACCAGTTTTTTTGGCTCTTCAGCGTACATATTTTCTCTCTGCATTTATTCATATTAGTTGTAAATGAAATATTATAATTTATAGATAAAATATAAGTGAATGTTCAATGTAACTAAACGAAAGGTTATTTAATGTTAACACACGTATAAAAAACTTGTGATGTGCAACATATTTAGAAAGCGAGCGAACACATCGTACATGATGTGATTTTTCAAAGGTTTGATTCAAAAATTGTGAAGAAACTGCGAATAGACTATAGCTACATAGAAACCGTTAAACAGTAAACTTCTAAAGAGTTCCGACTACCTGCAGCTAAGTGCGTGCTCGAGGCCTCGAAGCACGAGTGATACAATGGCGATTCTTGCTCACTCATCACTTGCCCCATGTTCGTTACGAGCAAGGCGCTCAACTGGCATGAAGTCTTTCCGCCAGCGACACGCCAGAACGTGACTAAGCGGTGAACATATATTTTTAAGCACGCTAATGAACATAAAAGTATTTCATTATGCATGCCTAAAGACACCGCTGAAGTTTCCTACATAAAACAATTTACCATCTGAAGATAGGTTTGAAAACAACCGTTTTAATCATTTTCAAACACAAAAAATAATTCTTAGAGTGGAAATTTGAACTTTTCTTTGAGCACGACATTTCTTAAACACTTTTAATGTTTATATAGTACTAAAGATATATAACCGTTTTTTAGTAACGTGTTTTCTGCCAAAGCTCGACAACGTATTTCACACTACGGCTAGGCGAAAATCTTAACTTTAAAGATTTAGGTTATTTCCCCAAAGGGTAAAAACCTCGGGCCCTAGTTTTTCTGATTTCAGAATAATTGAAAATACACAAGCAAAAGATCCGTCTATACCACGAACTCCACTCTCAAACACCCGAAAAATGGCGTCACTGGCCACAAATATGCCGGAACGTCGTTCGCGAATCAGCGCCTGGTAAGTTTCTTGTCAGATGACAGCCCAGTCAATAACGAAAATTTCGACACGCGCAGTAACCAATCAGAAGCAAGGCAAGTCCCAAAACCTCGAGCAATGATTCGTCGAATGGATATGCCCACATCAAAGGAATCGCCTCAATATTTGACTTCTGCATTCTTACCTATTCTGTGCCAAAAATCTTGCGATACGCCGCTACAGATGAAGTGTTTTGAAATCGAACACGTTTGGTTAGATTTCTGCTGAAGTGTCCCTATGTAGATATGTGTAAGGGGTGTTAACTGCCTCTTGTCTTTGTTTTACCACGGAGCAGGTAACTATTTAAAGACGAAGTTGCGTGGCAGTTCCTTTGATGTGAACGTCACCATTCTCTGATTGCCTGCGCGAGGCTCCGAGAACGGGCCTTGTATCTTATTGGATTCTGCACGCTGAAAAATGTTACGTGCTGGTTGGACTGCCGGATACCGAGTAGGTTACCAGGCGCTTGTTGGCAAATTGCGTTCTACCATTTTTCTAAGGGCTGCGGTGGTGTAGTTGTTAGACTGCCCGCCTCCCACATAGGCAAACCGGGTTCGATTTCCGGAGGGACTGCTCCCGGATTTTCGCACGTGGGAATCGTGCCGGACGATGCCGCTGGTCAGCGGGTTCTCTCGGAGATCTCCTTTTCCCCCCGCCATTACATTCCGGCGCTGCTACATATTCATCTCGCTTCACCCTCATCGACCCTAAGACTACGACGTTAAGAACCTCTCCCAATCCTCACCACTCTCTCTCCACTAAGACAATTTTGCTGACGTGTGCGGGTGGAGTTCGCGGTGTAAGCGACTGTTTCACGTCTGTACTTGTAAGTATTCTGTGTCCGGGCGTAGAGGTGTAAGTGTCTGTGCTAGTGATGAAGTCTCCTCGGGCCGGCTGGGCTGATGAGTGGGTGAGGCAGCGATGGAAGTCGTCGACCAACCGTGTAATTTGGTTCGCACGTTTTACGGCCGGCCCGCTTCGAGGCGAGGCTGGGCGGCGATGGATGCCGCCTCCCCCTGGAACACGCACATGGCTCTGCCACAGAATAACGTTATAACTAACCTTTACAGAAGCCTAACGGCCGCATACATCCCAACTACAGCCGCTCGCTCCAGCGAAATGGCTTCTCCTACCGGCTGTACTATTCGAAAAGAAACCTTGATACAACAAAACTAAGGTGAAACAGGCGCCTGTACCACGAAGTTCAGTCGCAAGCGCCAGAAGAAACGGCGTCCAATAACGTGCTCGCCAGACGGCAGTCCAGCCAATAGACAGCTTCTCGCGGCATGCAGTAGCCAATCAGACACAAGGCTCGTTCGTTCCCAAAGACCCGCGCAGCCAAGAGAAAGGGCCAAAGGAATCGCTACGCCTTTTCGCATTTGTGTACTCATCTACTCTGCTAGATGACCTTGCCTCACGCCAGGAGCACCAATGGGCAGTCTGAACACCGTGTTACTGCCAATAAGAACTAAAACCCGTTTCCAGGGTCTCGCGCACACAATCGGCGGCTAAGTGCGATTTCATAAACGTCTGGGATACTACCCTTAAGTAGAGACCTGAAAAATTCGCGAGTTCAGTGACCTGCAGGCTAGGCCCTACAGTCTTAAGTACAGATATGCCGATGTAAACTGTTTATTGGCTGCCTTCTGTCACAGTGGAAGGCGCCGATTGGGCCACCGTTCTTCAGGAGGTGTCGAACACCACGTGGCCCAATGGATAAGGTTATAAAGACACACGCGTGTTTAATTCTAGCTTGTCTCAAAATGAATCCGCGAATTTTTCAGGTCTCTATCCATAAGGTGTNAAACGGCGTCCAATAACGTGCTCGCCAGACGGCAGTCCAGCCAATAGACAGCTTCTCGCGGCATGCAGTAGCCAATGAGACACAAGGCTCGTTCGTTCCCAAAGACCCGCGCAGCCAAGAGAAAGGGCCAAAGGAATCGCTACGCCTTTTCGCATTTGTGTACTCATATACTCTGCTAGATGACCTTGCCTCACGCCAGGAGCACCAATGGGCAGTCTGAACACCGTGTTACTGCCAATAAGAACTAAAACCCGTTTCCAGGGACTCGCGCACACAATCTGCGGCTAAGTGCGAGTTCATAAACGTCTGGGATACTACCCTTAAGTAGAGACCTGAAAAATTCGCTAGTTCAGTGACCTGCAGGCTAGGCCCTACAGTCTTAAGTACAATTTTGCCGATGTAAACTGTTTATTGGCTGCCTTCTGTCACAGTGGAAGGCGCCGATTGGGCCACCGTTCTTCAGCAGGTGTCGAACACCACGTGGCCCAATGGATAAGGTTATACAGACACACGCGTGTTTAATTCTAGCTTGTCTCAAAATGAATCCGCGAATTTTTCAGGTCTCTATCCATAAGGTGTNAAGACACACGCGTGTTTAATTCTAGCTTGTCTCAAAATGAATCCGCGAATTTTTCAGGTCTCTATCCATAAGGTGTAGTTCGAGAAACTTTTGTGTGTTAACCTCTCTGGCTTTAGAGACAAAACCTTACACGAAAAAAAAATTAATTGCTTTTATAGTGTTTATCTGACTCCTACAATTAAACTGCTGTAAAATAAAACATTGTACAATGCCTAGGGACACCTGAATTTCGCGAAAAGATTTAATGACTTGCTGTATTACAAAGCACTTAAGTACAGCTCTTTTTCCGTTATTAGATTATTTTTTTATTGTTTCCTGTCTTACGTATCTGACCGATAATCACATATGAGCAGAATCAGAGCAGTCTTATTTTGATTGAGCAAAATTTCTTCTCACAGATACAAGCAGCCAATAAACAAAGAAATGCTGTAGATGCGCTAGTAGAATATTGAAATCTAGCATTCTCAGTAATATCTACGCGAAAACCAAGTGTCCCTAACAATGGCTAGAGGTCCGTGGATTATGCGGACTCATTCCGTGGCATATTATATTTCAAACTCGTATTACTTACTCGCATTCTTTAGCAATACTTTTATTACTGGATCGCAGCTTTCATTACGTGCCCTGGTAGGCTAAGAATCGGTAACAAACAGAAGAAATATCGTGACGGTACAGCGTGCAACCCAAATCCAAAATGTTATCTCTCACAATAACAACAGTCGATAAATAAACGATTGTAGCCCGACGTGTAAAGGAATTTNCAAATCCAAAATGTTATCTCTCACAATAACAACAGTCGATAAATAAACGATTGTAGCCCGACGTGTAAAGGAATTTATTCGAGGACAAGTTAAACGTCCACATGTACAGTTAGTTTTTGCTTTGTTGAGTTGAGAGACTTGCGCGGCTCTTAACAACTAGGTCTCGAGAGCCGATGAGGGTGAAATGAGGTGAGAATGGAGCAGCGCCGGATATAAAGGATGGGGGAAACGGGAAATACCCAAGAAAACCTGTCGAAAAGCGGTATCGTCAGGCACGATTCCCACTTGCGAAAATCCGGGAGTGGCCCGGTCGGGGATTGAACCAGTTTCGCCTTGGTGGAAGGCGAGAAGTCTAACAACCTCTCAGCCACAGTGGACCTTTCTGCTTTTGTTGTATTACACTTTGTTAGACACACCCCGAACTACTTTTCACCATTGACAAACGGGGTCGCCNTGTTCGAGGACAAGTTAAACGTCCACATGTACAGTTAGTTTTTGCTTTGTTGAGTTGAGAGACTTGCGCGGCTCTTAACAACTAGGTCTCGAGAGCCGATGAGGGTGAAATGAGGTGAGAATGGAGCAGCGCCGGAATTAAAGGATGGGGGAAACGGGAAATGCCCGAGAAAACCTGTCAACAAGCAGCATCGTCAGGCACGATTCCCACTTGCGAAAATCCGGGAGTGGCCCGGTTGGGGTTGAACCAGTTTCGCCTTGGTGGAAGGCGAGAAGTCTAACAACCTCTCAGCCACCGTGGCCCTTTCTGCTTTTGTTGTATTACACTTTGTTAGACACACCCCGAACTACTTTTCACCATTGACAAACGGGGTCGCCCGCGGATTTTCGCACGTGGGAATCGTGCTGGACGATGCCTCTGATTGGCGGGTTTTCTCGGGGATCTCCCGTTTTCCCCGCCCATTTCATTCCTGCTCTGGTTTTAAACAAAATTTTTCCATGATTGCTGCCCACCGTCGATTCTTTAGCTTCTTATATTCTAATGATGGTAATTTTTTAATGGAAAATCTTGACCGCCTCTGTGAAGGTGCATGGCCATAATGCGAGAAGAAAACAAAAACTTACGTGGCAGTAAAGCCACTGTCTCGCTACTATAACAACTCACGCGTCACGTTTCGAAGTATAGAGCGACAAATAATTATAATGCGCGAAAGGGTAAACACGTGGCAACATGCATGATAAAATGTTTGTTGACATTTTACCTTGTGGTGCAAGTGCTGTAGAAATGCTTCCTGTTATTTCTGCAGAGATGCGTTGCGCAGTGCCGTGTTCAGGACATCATGGCAGTTCTTTGTAGCATCGCACATGTTAGGCTTACATTGTGTTTTGAATTGACTTATGATTATTTCATACCTTAAATGAGCTATAGGGGCGTCGTAAATAATAACTCAGGTGG
>NQII01007103.1:13421-73059 GCA_002778355.1 Clitarchus hookeri | reverse complement strand
GGGTTATTATATTTTCACCCTCTACAATCTATATACTGTGCACGGCCCTGGTCGGCGATATCCCAGCGGGCTTTTGAGGTCGTCTTATCGTTCTGATCACCGCCCTGTGGTCGGCAGATGCTCTGGGCCCTATTTCATAAAACTACAAGTCTACAAGTCACAAACTACAAGGAAAATGTCCACAACTGTATAAGTGGTGTCTGCCATAAAGAATATTATGTTATGTCAAACACCCATAGGCTATTCATGGTAAAGTGAGTTTTCCTTTCAGCCGATTTNGCACTCTTGCATATTTTTTTTCCTTTCAGCCGATTTCTATCTTTCCGCCACTTTTTAATATAAACATTGCCTCGTGACTAATACACACAGCGTTTTTTACATTTCACCACTCTCAAAACTTAACGTCTGAGGCTGCAATAAAATACATTTGTTAGTGGTTGCCTATATGCCTACCTGTGTGGTACATTCATTTATTGTCTATTCGCGGTATTTTAGCGCTTTTTTAAATCAAACCTTTGAAAAATCACCCCATGCATGACGTGATTGACGTGTTTACTTGTTTCTTCACTATGTCATGTANTAAATCAAACCTTTGAAAAATCACCCCATGCATGACGTGATTGACGTGTTTACTTGTTTCTTCACTATGTCATGTATTACAAACATTTTATACTTCTGTTAACTAAAAGTAACTTATTTTACGTTAAATTAACTTTTTACTTATATTTTATCTAGGCATAATAGTATTGCATTTATAGTTAATGTGAACACTAAAACAGAGATAAAATAGGTGTTTTGGTAATGCTTAGTAAGAAATAGTACTAATGCAAAATATGATTAAACTGTATGCGCACGAATGCCGGTTCGCTGTCCCTTTGGTGTTATTTTCTAGACTTGGTTAAGATTTGTCTGCATGAGGCGGAGGAATATGCTGAAAGTAGAACTTTAGCAGGGCTTCAGAAAAGTTCGGAGTAACCATGCATGGACTATATATAGTTCGTGCACGCAGTTGTGCGTTGCTGCCTATACTCAAGACACCAGTCAGTTTACGAACTGATTGACTGTGGTATAGAGTAAGTGTAAATGGNGTGCGTTGCTGCCTATACTCAAGACACCAGTCAGTTTACGAACTGATTGACTGTGGTATAGAGTAAGTGTAAATGGTAGGTACTCACACAAAACTTTTCGTAACATTCTAGTAATGTGAGAAACACAATGTTAGCATTTTGTAATTGTATGGTAATATCATAACCTCAATTTTATCTTTGTACGCTGAAGCAGTGAGAAATGAATGGGTATTGTGTATTTAATTACATAGATGTTGTTTTAATTCATTACAAGCACTGAATATTCTAGTAACAATGCTTCTAAATCATATTAAAATCCNGTAATTGTATGGTAATATCATAACCTCAATTTTATCTTTGTACGCTGAAGCAGTGAGAAATGAATGGGTATTGTGTATTTAATTACATACATGTTGTTTTAATTCATTACAAGCACTGAATATTCTAGTAACAATGCTTCTAAATCATATTAAAATCTGACTCGTTTAACTATTCTACCTAGGTATCGATACTAGTAGAATTAGTTCGCAATTTACAAGTCCTTTACAAGGGAATTCTCTTGTATAGTGTGCTCATGCTTCCGAACGATGCCGCTGTTCGGCGGGTTTTCTCGGGTATCTCCAGTTTCCCACGCCCTTTCATTCCGGAGCTGCTCCATACTCATCTCGTTTCACCCTCATCGGCTCTCGAGACCTCGATGTTAAGAGCCGCACAAATCTGTTTACTTACTCACTCACTCAATCTGTTCATGGTTAATTGAGCACTTTTGAAATTAACCTTTGAAAAATGTCACGGCCTCTACCTTCATGTACTTTGCCGGACACCAACTGGCGTGAATCCAGCAAAGTTGGTAACGACGCGCGGATAGAAAGTAGTTCCATGGTTTGACGTTGAATTAAAAGTGTTAGAATAAAAATTCGTGAATACTGCAATTATNAAAGCTACGGTGCTGGCCTGCCATCAAAATTGTTCTGATGGCTCTGTCAGTAGCAGTGATTGTTCATGCACTGGTTAAAAAAAAAAAAAAAACTTTAGGAAGTGTGTGTCATGAAGAATTTTTCGAGATGCGGCCCTTAGATGTCCGGCCTCCCTGAAGGGTGACTTGCAATGAGACCCCATTCACGTTTTCGAGCAAAGCGGCTGACATCTAGCGGCGGAAATATGTACTTGTATAGAGGGTATAAACTGCATTTGCTGATGTAACTGCAAATTGTATTGTAATATGCATGTAAATCCCTTATACTCCTCATTCCATTACACGCAGCGCCAGCTGGCCACTCTCACCCCGGTCAAGTGCTCGTCTTCTCGGAGGATGATGTCGCCCTCGAAGAACGGCCCCTCGTCACCTCCGCGTGGATACTCTTGGTGCGTTGCCGTTCGTTCCTCCAGACTGGTGGTTCTGGTGTCTGCACCAGGGCCATGCTTGGTGGTGGTGGGGGGAGGTCTTGCCCCCCACGAATCGCTGAAAAGGGGAAGATATCGCGTACAAGGGCCAAAAAATGGAGAGTGAACGCAAGGAAAACTAAATATAACAGAAGAGGTAACCGCAAGTATTGGCCGTTTCTTGGTTAATTGAGCACTTCTAAAAGCTCTGCCTAAGATCTACTTCTCTGCCTACGTTGTATCCTTCCTACATGTGTAAAATTAGCATTGCACTGACCTTCTCTCTTTATTCATGCGCCAGCCAAGTTAAATCTGTGAAGCTTTGNTCATGTGTAAAATTAGCATTGCACTGACCTTCTCTCTTTATTCATGCGCCAGCCAAGTTAAATCTGTGAAGCTTTGAAGAGTGTAAATACGTAAACAGTATACCAAGTTTTACTCTAATATGTGTTAAAAAGACAGAAGATATTATTTTAATGAATTCAGTGNATACGTAAACAGTATACCAAGTTTTACTCTAATATGTGTTAAAAAGACAGAAGATATTATTTTAATGAATTCAGTGTCCACAAACGTAAAAACTACGCTTTGAATGCGACGTTGAGATTTGGGACTACTTCTCGTATTTCGTTGCCAACTTANGCCACAAACGTAAAAACTACGCTTTGAATGCGACGTTGAGATTTGGGACTACTTCTCGTATTTCGTTGCCAACTTAATTGGGGTTACTTAACTGGGAGCGCGAGTCAGTATGTCCGTTAAAATGCAAGGTGCCCGGTAACCTACGGTGATATTTTTTTGGTTGATTTTAAAATTGCTCATTTTACTGTGAACTATATATAGTTACCATTATTTAAAATATAAACACTTTGTTTTTGAAGTCGTGTTTATTGAATAATGTTATGCTTGTAATAAATAAAATAATAATTTTTATTTATTTGGGGNGATGCCGCTGGTCGACGGGTTTTCTCGGCGATATCACGTTTCCCCCAACCCTGCATTCCGGAGCTGCTCCACTCCAACCTCGATTCACCCTCACTACTTCTCCGACTGCCATGCCAAATTACCACACTCATACTTCTGGCAAGCGCGCTTTCGCTGTCACAACTGAAGGTGAGATATCGAGAGACAGAATGATAAAAGCTGGAGTTCCCCAAGGCAGAATCCTCGGGCCAGCATTACTTATACACACATGATATTCCACCCCTACAGAACTGGAATACGCACTTGGGCATCTATGCCGACGATGCAGTAGTGTACTCTCGCTCATATAACCCAAATCTATGAGTGCAATATGCACAACCATATTTAAATGTATTAGTAGAATTTTTTCCGCAAATGGCGTATAAAATGAATGTTAACAAATGCGAGGCCGTTATTTTAACGTGCGGACAGGTGACGCAACATCTCCCAAACATTATACTTTTCCAAGACGTAGTCCCATATAAGACCGAAGTCAAATACCTCGGCGCGATTATGGATAAAGGACTGACATGGAGAACGTATGTCGTCGACAAACGTCACAAGACGCGCTCTATAACCCATTATTTACAGAAATGGCGGCCTACTAAAAGGAAACGGACAATATTAGACAGTTCACTCGTCCAACCGATTATGACATATGCGGTCCCAGTTTGGGCCTACTGTGCCAAATCGCATACAGACCAGCTACAGTTAGTGTAGAATTTGTGTCTGAAGCCAGCTGCTCATGGCCCTAGTTACACACCAACTCGCGAACTCCACGTCGAACTGCATCAAACCCATGCTACTAGAGGTCACAATAGCTGACAAATGCTATGCTTCTACTCAGGTCACTACGAACCCTCTAATCAGTGCTGTGGGGGATTGTGATCCAGACCAGGCACAGTGCTACAAAAAGCCCAAGTCACTACTGGCGCGTAGCCCGCCATAGCAGCATGGTTCTGCACGTCTAACACGAATGCCTACACTCACATTGATAAGAAACGTGTAGATACTGTAAATACTGTCGTAGCACATTATTATTCTTTCAAAAACACGCCGTGCTGAGCGAATTACGCAGATTGGGGCGCTCCTGAGACAATGAGATCAACGGCATTTCTAATTCAAGAACAGTCGCCTGTATTTCCCAGAATATAAATGACAACATAATGTTGTGAGTATTTTAGTGAATCTTTGTGGACCCACACGAAACATAGAAATAGTAGGGGTTATTTTTAATAATATTGTACATTTTAAATAATAATCCAATTACCAATATTATAATTTATTTTTTTAAATATTACTCTATCTATTTGACGCCTACGGCGTCTCTAGATTTACTCGTCCGTACTCAAGCTATAGTGGAGCTCACAGGCGGGTACGTCANGCATACAGACCAGCTACAGTTAGTGTAGAATTTGTGTCTGAAGCCAGCTGCTCATGGCCCTAGTTACACACCAACTCGCGAACTCCACGTCGAACTGCATCAAACCCATGCTACTAGAGGTCACAATAGCTGACAAATGCTATGCTTCTACTCAGGTCACTACGAACCCTCTAATCAGTTCTGTGGGGGATTGTGATCCAGACCAGGCACAGTGCTACAAAAAGCCCAAGTCACTACTGGCGCGTAGCCCGCCATAGCAGCATGGTTCTGCACGTCTAACACGAATGCATACATTCACATTTATAAGAAACGTGTAGATACTGTAAATACTGTCGTAGCACATTATTATTCTTTCAAAAACACGCCGTGCTGAGCGANTAAGAAACGTGTAGATACTGTAAATACTGTCGTAGCACATTATTATTCTTTCAAAAACACGCCGTGCTGAGCGAATGACGCAGATTGGGGCGCTCCTTAGACAATGAGATCAACGGCATTTCAAATTCAAGAACAGTCGCCTGTATTTCCCAGAATATAAATGACAACATAATGTTGTGAATATTTTAGTGAATATTTGTGGACCCACACGAAACATAGAAATAGTAGGGGTTATTTTGAATAATATTGTACATTTTAAATAATAATCCAATTACCAATATTATAATTTTTTTTTTTAATATTACTCTATCTATTTATCAAACCAATAACAAAACACTTTCGGCGAGACCTTTATGAAAGTTAATTTATAAAAAAAAAATGTGACGTTGCAATAGTTACTTCAAACTATTTGAGATGAATTTCACAGAATTACATTGTAATCGCTAAATACAAATTTTACAAATGATGCACTTTAAATTTAATATGTGTTACATTATTGTTGCGTTTTAGTCATAAAATGCCTACTATAGATAGCGCTAAATATTATTTATATTTAATTAAGTACTAAGTAACATATCTGGGTTTAATTAAAAGTTTAGTAATATAATAAAATACTTAATAAAGTTATATTTGATTAGTAAAACTAGTAAAGCAATTGTTTTGCTAATTCGTGGTTCAATTTATTGCTTTTAAATGTTCTTTTGTTTAATAAAAATATATAACCAATATATAAATTAAGCAAATATTTATCTACTATGTTTCGAAATCCATATTCGCATTAAATAGGTTGAATTTAGAAAAGGATGAACAGGCCTTTAGTGGTCGTGTTATGAAACGATTGACGGATTGTGTCGTTGAATTGTTGTGTTCGTCACTTATGTTCGTTTCTTCCAACCAAAAATATTAAAAAAGTGTAACCTGAGCTTGTGAAGTGTAGTGCACTGTGCACCTACACTAGTGATGGGAGGAGTGACACAATATTATAGCCGATACATGTCACCACCAGCGACGTTGACCCACTGCCAACTTCATAAAGGAAGAGCGATGAATCGATACAACATCGATTAATCGATTATTTCAGTATATATTCGATTTATACTCACGGTTATGAAAACTCCGATTAATCTATGTTGACCATCAGTGTTTTATCGTAGTCCAGTATATTCAAAATAACGGTACACTGGCACAAANCTCCGATTAATCTATGTTGACCATCAGTGTTTTATCGTAGTCCAGTATATTCAAAATAACGGTACACTGGCACAAAATAATGCTGGTACGTTTCTGACATATGCATAAAATCACAACTTAATGTTTGTTTTGCATCAATTATAAAATTGTTTTAAAGTTACACGACCCGTATAAATTGCAACTGTGACTGTCAAAATCATTATTTGTTTAACTCGTATTATGCATGCCAACTTTCTAATTGTTATATTAATTGATTGATAGTCTTAAAAATATTTTAGGTTATGACGTGCATAATTTATTACATCAAGCTGTTTTTTTTTTATTATATGGTTTTGTGTTTCAAATTAGCAAAACTGACATTCAAGGGAGGTTTGCTGTTTTTTTTTGTTTGAAAATTGTGTGCTAGATATGCATCAATCGTTGACATGTAATTATGGATACAAATTACTAAGACGCATATAAATCATAAGTAACATTAGTAGATTTTTATCATGGAAATGGTTTTAATGTCTGTATATATTTTTTCTTGTGCAACATGTTGGTAAAAAATTTAAGTTTTACCTAAAAAGTTAATAAAAATTTCAAATAATTGTGTATTTGCGATATATCTTTACGACTAAATACACGTTGAGAAATAGTTTGAGGTGAACATGCAGCTCACCAATGAAGCATGCTAACAAATAAGATAAAAGTACCTTATTTTTGATTACATTAAACTTTTACTTATAATTCATCTATAAATAGTAATATTTCATTTATAATTAATATGAATAAAAACAGTGAGAAAACAGGCGTGTTGGTATAGGCCGTTCATGGTAAACTGAGCACTTCTGAAAGCCCTGCTCAAGATCTACTTGTAGGCACATAGTGTATTATTCCTTCATATGAAAAATTAACATTGTAATGAGCCTGATCACTTTATTCTTCCGTCCATCAAGTGAAACTGTCAAATTTTTAGAAAAGCAAATGCTTTACAAGTTGGCTAATTATTATACTTAGGCCTGTATGCATTAAAAAACATATTGCAAAATAAATAATTTCAGTATTCACTATTGTTTACCTAATACTTCTTATTCAATGTTAAGACATGGAACTACTTTCACTCCATCCTTACCAACTTTACTGGGCGCATGCCAGTCAGTGTGATAGGGGAAGTGACATTTTTTAACGGTTGATCACAAAAGTGCTTAATTAACCGTGAACAGCCCTATAATACCTAGTAAGAAATAGTTCTTATGCGAAATATTATTACACTGAGTGAGCACGAATACGGAAATTTGTACATTTGGTGTAATTTTCTAGACTTGGCTAAGCTTTGTTTCCATGAGGCGGAGGAATATCCTGAAAGTAGGACTTAAGCAGGGCTACATAAAAGTTGGAAGTAAGCGTGAATGAACTATACCTGGAGCCTTTTTTCCGCGTTCGAGGCCGAGAGGCGCAGGAGCAATAAGGGCGACACTGCCTTGTGCATCAAGTGCGCCATCGCCACTAAGCGCAAGGCTCTGAACTGGCGTGCAGTGTTCTCGTCGCACTGCGCCTACGTATGACCCTTTTTATTTAATTGGTGGAAAGTCTGCAGAAAGGTTCAATGCAGGTCCCTTGAGTAGTTTTGTATATAGCTGACGATTACTTTTCAAGATACAACGCTTTGAAGAAAACAAACCGTTCTCAGGCTATTTTAGAATACTCAAAAATAGTGTTTCTAATGTGTGCGACGTCTTGAAACCACTCAACAACCCTCATCTGAAGTGTGTATTTTTTTGTAGATCAGCTCGTAGGACGCATGTTTAAGGCTCTGCTTCACCTCAATTGCAGAAATTCTTCGTTTTCGCGTCATAATTACTGACAATGTACGATTAAAGAAAATTATATTTTACGAGTTGTTTAATATTTTTGTGCATAATTTTGATTGTGTTATCTGCTTGTTCTAAAATGTCAGGTTCATATTCATATTTTATCAGTAAGTTCCTGCCTTTTTTGCAAGCAGGAAATAACACAGTGAAAATTACATACAAAAGTATTAAACAACTAGTAAATTATAAATTTTTCATAATCAAACATTTCCAATAATACATCTGGAACTGAAATTATGCCACGGAAACGAGGAATTTCTGCAATAGGGGTGCGGCCGGGTGGCTTGGCTGCGGGCGAAAGTGACGTCCAGACGTCTCCGCTGCGTGCGTAGACACAAGATGCCCCAGCCGATTGCGCGCCCCTCCAACCCCCTCGTGGGGGTGTTTTGGGGAGGGGAAGAAAAGACAAGAGGGGGAAGGGGGCACGTGGCGTCCATGGAAACCCCCCCTTGTAGGGAGTGAAGGGGAGGGGTTGGCCAGCCGGCGGCGTCCCTTGTTGACTGCACGCCACATGGTCTGGGAGAGCGTCCGCGCCGGACAACGAAGCCCGTCTTCGCCCCTGGCTGGAGGCTCCAGAGTGGAGCTGCGTCGCACCGCTCGAGGTCGTGAGTACTGGCACGCCTTGCACAGCCCCCCCCCCTCCCCACAGGGGGGCCGGCATTATTATATTTTTTCCTTACCCTACCCTATTACTGAGTATAGTCCATTCGCGGTTACTTCCAACTTTTCAGAATACATGCTGAAGTTCTACTTCCAAGATATTCCTCCGCCTCATGCAAACAAAGCTTAAAGAATTACACCAGAGCAAATGCACTGCATTCGTGCGCACTCAGGGTAATAATATTTTGTATAAGAACTATTTCTTACTAGGCATTACCAACACACCTATTTTCTCTCTGTCTTTGTTCATGTTAATTATAAATAAAAGATTGTAGTTTGTCAAAATTCAATTTAACTATTTAAAAAAAAAAAGGTATTTTATGTTAACGTAAGTAATGAACGCTTGCGATTCATGACATATTTAGGAAGCAATCAAACACGCCATAGATGGGGAGTTTTTTCAAAGATTTGATTCAAAAAGTGCGAAGAAACCTAGAATAGACTATAGTAAAATATTGCCTGTTAAATAAGTGTTTACGCGTATGTGCATATCTCAGTAAATAAATGTTCTAGGAATACGCCATTTTCCCTGGAAAGGTAAAAAAACAATTATTTACAGCCGCTACTTTTCACGTTTATTCTATTTAACATTTTCAAAAAGTAAAATAAAAATAAAACACAGTAATTTTTTATGGATTTATCGCGCAGTTGATGTAAAAATCGTGCGTGTTAATATCCTACTGTTACATATCTGATATGCGAGAAATTCCGCTCTCCGAGGATGACTATTGCAGTTTTGAGAGCGCCCGTCCATATGCTTCCTTATGGTAAGGTTAAGATTTATTCTATTCAGGTCAGGAACAAAATGTGATTTCTTATGGGAGAGTTTGGCATAGGGAAAATATCCGCTTCTAAGTGCGCAGTGTTCCAAATTGGTCACTTTTAATTACATTTTTAAGTTAAGTAAATAATAAAAAATAAATATTTTACTTAGTCACATCGTTGTTTTATATTTTATTAATGCAATTATTTAATTTTTTAACGTATAAAATAGAGAAAATTCGTTACGTACACGATATTACCGCTTACCTAGTGGCGAAAAATTTTAGTTACCAAATTAAAAGCATTGAACTTCCCAAATTGAGTAGAATAGACCTTACTTATGACCAGTCGTTCAAAATATTGACTAGGGATTCCCCTTAACTGTGTGTGTCTGAGGTGGGGACGAGAACTGAATGCGTCTCAGGGCTAACCCCCATACGCCTGAAGGGACGGGATTTCTTGCAAAGGAAGCGCGCATCGCCACAGAGAGGGATTAAGAGAGAAGTATTCTTGCTATCTTGGATTTACCTATTTTCCTCCACTTTCGTAGTCAATATTTAAAAACCAAGCTAGTCAAGGCATAATAAAATCCAACTTATTTTTTTACATTAACAGTTTCACATCTGTAACCGTAATCAATTATCACCTAATTATTTAGTAATGTCAATCTCAAATGGGAAAATACAGGTATAATTGAAACCATACAAATTTAAAAAAAAAAATTAAAAAATGTTAAGAATTCCTTTATGTCATGCCTAGCTTAGATTTTTTTTTTTGTCATAAGTTTTCATTACGAATATTTGTAAGAAAAATCGAATATGGAATGGATACTACCCCCTTAAGGCGGCCACGGCCGGGATTAAGGCCACGACCACCTCTCTGAATGCACCTATCTAGTCTACTCGCGGTTTCTTCACACTTTTTGAATCAAACCCTTGAAAAATCACCCCATGTACGACGTACTCGGTTGTTTCCTAAATAGGACATGTATCGCAAGTGTTTTATACTCGTGTTAACATATAACTATATATTTTTTTGGTTAATTTGAACTTTTACTTATATTTTATATATAAATTATAATATTTCATTAATAATAAATATGAATAAAAACAGGGAGAAATTAGGTGTGTTGATAATGCCTAATAAGAAATAGTTCTCATGCACAATTGTATTACACAATGCGGTGCGCTGTCCCATTGAAGTAATTTTCTAAAGATGACCATCATTTCCAGAGTTAACTGTACCTCAGATGTGAGTAATGTTCAACAGTGACATGTTATAGAAAAATAAATAATTTTTTGTAAAGTGCTTAAATTGTAAACTTAACGTTAAACATTCTGCTTTTCATGCCAGTATATTTATACTTCTGAGAAACATAATTAATAACATGCGGCAGTGCAAATACTTCCTAATTATTTGCGAATCAGCAAATACAATTATTCTAGCCTGTCTTCTGTTATCCTTTCGTCCTTTTCGGAAGAAAATTATACATGCGGTACGTTAAGTACATGTGCAGATGACACTCCGAAGATAAAAACAAAGCGTATAAAAGAAAAGATAACACAACTACTCCCCTATTTTGATTGGTCTGCAAGACCACATGGTACAGGGGCACGTTTCACATATCACGCAAAAGCTGGACAGTGACAGGTTTTTCTTTACGGGAACGTACGTTTTACATTGCGTGAAACGATCGTTATAGTTGTAATTAAAACACACCAGTCTAGGTATGTATGGCTCACTATAATGCGTTACTGTAAACGGTATACGTGAAACGTGAACTCATAGCAATCGCGAACCTGTAAACATGTCCTGTAAACTTTTTCCTGTACGCCAATTTTCGTTGCTCAATCGTAAGTGGTTTCCAAATTATCGTTGCAAAGCACATTTCCAATCATAACGTTCCAGGACTTCTACCACCCTCAGAAATCACTTAAGGTCCTATGTCGTATACATTTTTCCCTCTTTATTTGTCCTAGGGATTCCGCTCACGCCGGTAAAGCATACATTAACGACTCAACCTGTGTATATATTAGTCTTTAAGTCTTGCTGGTTTTCGGCTTCATCGTTATACAGAAATTCTTCGTTTTCATGTCGTAATTCCAGTTTCATAAAAACTATTGAAAATGTTTGTTTAAAGAAAATTTACCTTTTACAAGTTGTTTAGTATTTTTTATGTATAATTTTAGTTGTGCATTATTTTATGGATTGCAAAAACCAAAACGTTCTGATAAAATATAATGTATGATTTTTTTTTAATGAACTAATTGCCCGCCGTGGAAATAATGCTCAAAAATATTTAACAACTCGTAAAACGAAATTTTTTATATAATCAAACATTGTCAGTTATTACCATGGAACCTAAATTAAAACTTGAAATTGAAGGATTTCTGAGAAAGACGTGAAGAAGAGGCTTCTCACCCATGCTGGTGTTTATTTGATACACAGGTTGTTTCGATTTCGGCTACTAAGATCTAGAGTTTACTTTCACCCGGTGTTTCGATCAGCTTCAGCGTGACAAACAACGGTCGAGTTTTTTTTTTTTTTAACTTGACATAACAGCTGCATGTCACAGTTTAAGTCGCTCACACCAACGAAGAAAAATAAATTCACTCGATTTTAGGATTTCTTAATGTTTCAGAAAATATAAGATTTAACTTAAACCCAACAAAATGTATTATTCGCTACTACTTACGCAAGGGTTATTACTCAGTGGAAAGATAACAAGGCACATTGTTTGCAAACTGAGAAAATATCGCAAGTTTACAGTGTGGTTCCTAGCTGTTAGGATATTTTATTTTATTTTATTCCAGAGAACGAAGTTATTCTGGGAAATGGTATAGGAAATCAATCGTGTGTGTCCGCCTGCATATGTGCATGTAGGGACTCAGGTGTGTGTANCTACCCCCTCCCCTACGCACCCTATGCAAACATTTTTTGACATAGTTCCTGAGAAATAATTTGGAAACAGCAGGTTTTTCTATATGATTATGTCATGGTACTACAAACAGCTGCTTTAAAGAAAAACAACTTTACGGAATTAATGTGGTTGTTACGTTCGCAGACGTCACAAAATGTGTTTACAAAATAGTGTTTCACAAACCATGGATAAGTTGTACGTAAAAATGTTTTCAGATAGTTGTTCCACATAAAAATAAAACAAGGCTATAGTGATATTTTTCATTGCGCCAACTATAATTTATGATTTTTTTAGAGAAAATCGCTATGGTAGGTTTTTTTTTTTACAAAGTCTCGCAATGCTACATTTGGTCTTAAATCCTGTATAGTAGACACAGTTGCATCCCCGGCATAAATAATTTGAATACCAAGAAAACTCTGCCACAATACCGGCATATGACGTATCCTACAGGTTTACAGTTACAGGTACTAATATCTGTGTCGTAAGAGAGGTAGGTTATGGTTTGTGTCGTAAGTACTAATGCTAGTTTTTCATAATTATTCCTGCCATCATCGCATTTTATATATTTTAAAATAATTTCCAGCATCTCTCGAAAAATTTGTGTTGTACTACAATAAATCAAAACATAGAGTTCCTTTAATTTTCAAATAGCTTTTCAAAATATTTTTTGTCTAAAAAAATTTATAATGGGAAATAATAATGTTTGCGGACATGTTGTTAAGTAAGAGCAATATTATCTAAAGGCTTGCAAGAAATTTTAATTATTGTATTATACTTGTAGTAGAACTATGATTGTCACTCCAGTAAAGTTATCTTTTTTTTCGTTAATATTTCGTATGTACTTAGCGTATATGATCAAATATATGGAACAAAACACTAAGTTATGACAAAATAACTTTAGTGATAAACTCTTGAAAGTGAGTTTATAAAAGTGGTTATGCTTATGTCCTTCTTATTACCCCTTTCATGACGTGACTGCCGACAAATTTGTTTTCTTGAATATGCCGCGATAATAATCATCTGCATTCAATGCTTATACCCTGCGCTGTCAACCTAGAAAATTTGGTTCAAATCGGTTAAATGGTTTACGAGATATGACATATCGTCCTAAATTTTAAAATGGCCGGCATTTCGAATGTAGGTTGGAATTTAGTAAATGGTTTCGAAGATATATCATACTATGCTAAAATAGCTAGATGGACGCCATTTGGAAAATTTCTGACATACTTGAAACATATTTGTTCATATCAAATTCTTTTAGGCCAAGTTTCTTTAGGCCGTATGATTTAAGGCTAAATAACTTGCCATGTAAGTAATAAACACATTATTTATATTCCACCGCAGTCGGAAGTTAACGCCTAAGGTTAAAATAAAACATATTTATTGCCTATTATTCTAAATAAGACGACTTTCAAAAGTGCTCACTTTACCACGAATACCTTATAATAAATAAGGATACATTACTTTTATAGTTTTCGACCACGCCGTTCATATCAACTGTCACAGTACTACTTGTTTGCCAAATTCGGTAGGAATTTGTCAGTTAATTCTCAAGATAATACACAAAACTTTATTAATTCATGTAGCACTATCTTAAAAATGGGGGGAAAAAGTGGTTGTTGTTTGACTTATATGATGCTTGTAATAGGTACTGTCAGCGTACAAATTTTGGTTGAAATTGGTCGAACGGTATCGTAGGTATACCAAATAAACCTAAAATATTTGCATTGCATCCATTTTGAAAATAAGTGCCTAATAAAGTTTAATTACTTGTATTTTACTGGCCTATTATAGTATTACTTAGTGCCAAATTTGGCGAAAATTGGTTGAGTAGTTTTCGAGATATAATGTAAAAGCTTTATTTTTTCATGTGGCGCTATCTTCCAAATTTTTCCTAACTTTTGCTCTTTGCATAAATAGAAGTAGCCTCATAACATTAACTTGTTCAATAAGTGTCTACGATCGTGGACATGTTGCAAATGAAGAACACTAATGGCCGGTACTGACCTCAGCAAGGAATCGGCACCCAGAGCTTCGTTAGTTATCTGAGTTTCTAGAGTTTGTACACATATTAGGTTATTATGAAATTTGAGCTCGCAGATCAACGCATACACAAACGGGTTTAAAACTCGGCCAGAGTAAATGTGATTAAACTCGTATTTATGTAAACAGTTTTGGTAAAAAAAAAAAATGTAATTCCGAACAATCTTAACAGCTCTATGTTATAGTCTGTTGACAGTTTCTTTCTTCACACTTTTTAATCACCCCATGTATTTTCTGTTCAGAGAAAAGTATCTAATTTTTGGCTGAAATAAACTCTCACTTCAATTTTATCTCCAAATGTAAATATTTCACTTTTATTTAATGCGTATAAAACAGAGAGGAAATAGGTGTGTTGGTAGTGCTTAGTAAGACATAGTTCTCATGCAAATATTATTAAACCAAGTATGCACTAATACGGTGCGTTGTCACTTTGGTGAAATATTCTAGACTTGGTTAAGCTGTGTTAGCACGAGGCGGAGAAATAGCTTGAACGTACAACTTTAGCAGGGCTTCGGATAAGTTAGAATTAGTCATGAATGGACTACAGCAAATAAGATTTTCAAGGTCTGAACTCAAAAATTTGTTAACTCGTAGCTGGCTTGCACACTACCCTGTCACAGAGTAGATAAGTACGCAGAAGCAAAATGGTGAAGCGGTTCCTTTGATGTGAGCGTACTCGTACTATGATTGGCTGCGCTAGGCTCTGGGGACGGTCCTTGCGTCTGAATGGCTACTGCGTTCAGCAAAAGGTTCTCTATTAATTATAGTCCATTCATGGTAACTCCCAACTTTTCTGAAGCCCTGCTAAAGTTATACTTCCACGATATTCCTCCGCCTCAAGAAAACAAAGCTTATAGGCAAAGTGAGCACTTTTGAAAGCCCGCTCATTTGGAATAATAGTAAATAAATATTTTTTATTTTAGCCTTATACGTTAACTCTCGAGTGCAGTNCATTTGGAATAATAGTAAATAAATATTTTTTATTTTAGCCTTATACGTTAACTCTCGAGTGCAGTGGAATATTCACCCTGTGTTTATTACTTACATGGGAATATTTATTTTAAAAGGTGGTATAGGGATAACAAATGGCTGAAAGGAAAATGTTATTAGGACCTCAAAAGTGCTCACTTTATCGTGAAGAACCTATAATGGAGTCAATAAATTACACCAATGGGACAACGCACCAAATTCGTGCGTATTCAGTGTAATAAAATTTTGTATAAGAACTATTTCTTACTAAGCATTACCAACACATCTATTTTCTCCCTGTACTCCATCTCTGTATTCTTAAGTACTCTGTAATCTTAGGTTGCCACTATGACTGTGCCGCTCTGATCTGATAATAGCGAATCTAGGGCAGCAGTCAGATGTCGTTCGCGAATGCACTATTTTCTTTCGTGCACTTTTTTTCCATCACGCCTTCGTTCCCCGAAACAATCACACGTCGCTTCCGGATCACTTTGCCGTGCATTTCCCGCGCACAACGGCAGCGTATCGGAAACGCCGAAGGAACCGCGCTCTGCTGGGAGAAAAGAACGTACTGGGTTAAAAACTCATTGATATTAATGTTTCCCGCCAGTCAATTGTTTCTCCCGCGACCCTACTGCATGGCCTGCTTCTTTCTTAAAAAGCTATCGCGGCCTTTTACGAGCTATTCAGCGCTCGTAATATCCGTTGTTGTTCTATAGATACTGCTAAAAGCCTGTTAGATGAACACATTTTAACGTACCTTATGAAAAAAAATTCTTCCCCTAATAGCATGGTTTTTGTAATGTTGGTAGAGTATAAGAAATAGCTCATTTACCTTAAAAAAATTGTCAGTTTTAAATCATTTTATGGAGAATTTAGATCTATTATTTTATTTTACACACTTCAGAGTAACAGTTAGCTTGATATTGAAATGTTTGTATTGTAATTTATATTGTAATGTTTAGATTCTCAGTTACATGATCGTTTCGTGTCATTAGTAATTTTGCGATGGTAATTGAAATTTCGTTGCTCAATAAATTCCTCCATCTCCTTCTTCATCGCACTTCAGTGGAGGGATTATGGGGACTTTGGCACTTCGGGACCTGGGACCGCAGCGTCGGAACTGTTCGTGCTCTGTCATTCCGGTCGGCCGGCGGCCATATTGTCCATGTGGCCTTCACACTGACATTTCACCTTGGCACCGGTGACCTTTGACCTTGGCCCCGGTGACCTTTGACATTGAAGCCCCAAAAAATGCCACAAAATTCTAAAAATTTATTATTAAAATAACTAAAAATTTATTATTAAAATTATAAAAAAATTATTATTAAAATTATAAAAAAATATATTATTAGAAAACTATTTACAAAACTTACAATTCCGAAGGTCTCCGTCCCCTTCCCGGCGTCCATCCCAACAGACGACTTACCCTCGCCAATTACTATTGGCTGTTTAGTCGGCAAGCCTTCACACCCACCACTCCCCCTTCCTATATATATTTAATTACCCAATTGCCCCATCCCCTCCACCCCCTCACCATGGCACATTCCGTCGTATGCAGCCATCTCGGTGGGTTTTTCGTTTGTCATTTGTTTATACACTGCAGGATGTGGCAATCTTGGATTTAATATGTTTACATTTTCTACACCTAGTTGGCACTAGTGTATTAATTACCAAATTACCAACCAGGCAGTGATAACTTCTTGATTTAGTCACCAGGTGAGCTGGCGTTCTCTCTTACTTATGCTCAACACGCCATATTGTTTTTTTAGTTTGTCATTTGTTTATATTTTCCACACCTAGGTGGCGCTAGCGTATTAATTACCGATTTCATCACCAGGCAAGCTGCCTAATTACCCACCAGGCAGCAGCAATATTTGTTTATGTTTTTGAAGTATCGGTGGTGCTGTTGGCGCCCTCCATATTGGATTCTATTTTCATCACATCGGTGGCGTAAAATTCTCGATTTTACTACCAAGCGAGATGCCGGTACCCGCTCATTATGTCGATTCAGTAGCAAAGTGAGCTGTCGGCACTCACATTTGTTTCATAGACATAAAAAAAAAATCTAAGTTTTCAACCTATTTAAAAATAATTTTTCTAATTAGCGGTATAACAACCACCAAAATTTTATAATCAATNGAAGGCAAGAAAAGTGTGTGTATATGTATATATGTATACATGTATATATATATATACACACACACATCCCACCGGTTTCAACTTTCAAGTGTACCTACCCCCTCCCCTACGCACCCTATGCAAACATTTTTTGACATAGTTCCTGAGAAATAATTTGGAAACAGCAGGTTTTTCTATATGATTATGTCATGGTACTACAAACAGCTGCTTTAAAGAAAAACAACTTTACGGAATTAATGTGGTTGTTACGTTCGCAGACGTCACAAAATGTGTTTACAAAATAGTGTTTCACAAACCATGGATAAGTTGTACGTAAAAATGTTTTCAGATAGTTGTTCCACATAAAAANTTTACAAAATAGTGTTTCACAAACCATGGATAAGTTGTACGTAAAAATGTTTTCAGATAGTTGTTCCACATAAAAAGAAAACAAGGCTGTAGTCATATTTTTCATTGCGGCAGCTATAGTTTATGATTTTTTTTAGAGAAAATCGCTATGGTAGGTTTTTTTTTTTACAAAGTCTCGCAATGCTACATTTGGTCTAAAATCCTGTATAGTAAACACAGTTACATCCCCGGCATGAATAGTTTGAATACCGGCATATGACGTATCCTACAGGTTTACAGTTACAGGCACTAATATCTGTGTCGTAAGAGAGGTAGGTTATGGTTTGTGACGTAAGTACTAATGCTAGTTTTTCATAATTATTCCTGCCATCATCGCATTTTATATATTTTAAAATAATTTCCAGNACGTAAGTACTAATGCTAGTTTTTCATAATTATTCCTGCCATCATCGCATTTTATATATTTTAAAATAATTTCCAGCATCTCTCGAAAAATTTGTGTTGTACTACAATAAATCAAAACATAGAGTTCCTTTAATTTTCAAATAGCTTTTCAAAATATTTTTTGTCTAAAAAAATTTATAATGGGAAATAATAATGTTTGCGGACATGTTGTTAAGTAAGAGCAATATTATCTAAAGGCTTGCAAGAAATTTTAATTATTGTATTATACTTGTAGTAGAACTATGATTGTCACTCCAGTAAAGTTATCTTTTTTTTNTGCAAGAAATTTTAATTATTGTATTATACTTGTAGTAGAACTATGATTGTCACTCCAGTAAAGTTATCTTTTTTTTTTTCATTAATATTTTGTATGTACTTAGCGTATATGATCAAATATATGGAACAAAACACTAAGTTATGACAAAATAAGTTTAGTGATAAACTCTTGAAAGTGAGTTTATAAAAGTGGTTATGCTTACGTCCTTCTTATTACCCCTTTCATGACGTGACTGTTGACAAATTTGTTTTCTTGAATATGCCGAGATAATAATCATCTGAATTCAATGCTTATACCTTACGCTGTCAACCTAGAAAATTAGGTTCAAATCGGTTAAATGGTTTAAGAGATATGACATATCGTCCTAAATTTTAAAATGGCCGGCATTTCGAATGTAGGTTGGAATTTAGTAAATGGTTTCAAAGATATATCATACTATGCTAAAATAGCTGGATGGACGCCATTTGGAAAATGTCTGACATACTTGAAACATATTTGTTCATATCAATTCTTTTAGGCGAAGTTTCTTTAGGCCGTATGATTTAAGGCTAAATGACTTGCCATGTAAGTAATAAACACATTCTTTATATTCCACCGCAGTCGGAAGTTAACGCCTAAGGCTAAAATAAAACATATTTATTGCCTATTATTCTAAATAAGAGGACTTTCAAAAGTGCTCACTTTTCCGCGATTACCCTATAATAAGTAAGGATACATTACTTTTATAGTTTTCGACCACGCCGTTCATATCAACTACCACAGTACTACTTGTTTGCCAAATTTGGTAGGAATCTGTCAGTTAATTCCCTAGATAATACACAAAAACTTTATTAATTCATTTAGCACTATCTTAAAAAATGGGGGACAAAAGTGGTTGTTTGACTTATATAATGCTTGTAATAGATACTGTCAGCGTACAAATTTTGGTTGAAATTGGTCGAACGATATCGTAGGTATACCAAATAAACCTAAAATATTTGCATTGCCGCCATTTTGAAAATAAGTGCCTAATAAAGTTTAATTACTTGTATTTTACTGGCCTCTTATAGTATTACTTGCGTGTCAAATTTGGCGAAAATTGGTTGAGTAGTTTTCGAGATATAAAGTAAAAGTTTTATTTTTCATGTGGCGCTATCTTACAAAATTTATCCTAACTTTTGCTCTTTGCATAAATAGAAGTAGCCTCATAACATTAACTTGTTCAATAAGTGTCGACGATCGTGGACATGTTGCAAATGAAGAACACTAATGGCCGGTACTGACGTCAACAAGGAATCGGCACCCAGAGCTTCGTTACTTGTCTGATTTTCTAGAGTTTGTACACATATTAGGTTATTATGAAATTTGAGCTCACACATCAACGCATAAACAAACGGGTTTAAAACTATGCAGAGCAAATGTGATTAAACTCGCATTTATGTTAACAGTTTTGGTATTAAAAAAAAATTTCCATTCCAAAAAATTTTAACATCTCTGTTATAGTCTGTTGACAGTATCTTCACACTTTTTTAATCAAACCTTTGAAAAATCACCCCATGTATGACGTTTTTGGTTGTTTCCTAAATATATAATGTATCAGAAGCATTTTTAATTTCTGTTAAGAGAAAAGTATCTTATTTTTGGCTGAAATAAACTCTTACTTCAATTTTATCTCCAAATGTAAATATTTCACTTTTATTTAATGCGTATAAAACAGAGAGGAAATAGGCGTGTTGGTAATGCTTAGTAAGAAATAGTTCCCATGTAAATATTATTAAACCAAGTACGCACTAATGAGGTGCGTGGTCACTTTGGTGAAATTTTCTAGACTTGGTTAAGCTGTGTTAGCACGAGGCGGAGGAATAGCTTGAACGTACAACTTTAGCAGGGCTTCGGATAGGTTAGAATTAGTCATGAATGGACTATAGCAAATAAGATTTTCAAGGTCTGGACTCAAACATTTGTTAATTCGTAGCTGGCTTGCACACTACCCTGTCACAGAGTAGATAAGTACGCAGAAGCAAAATGGTGAAGCGGTTCCTTTGATGTGAGTGTACTCATTCTATGATTGGCTGCGCTATGCTCTGGGTACGGTCCTTGCGTCTGAATGGCTACTGCGTTCTTCAAAAGGTTCGCTATTATAGTCCATTCATGATTACTCCCAACTTTTCTGAAGCCCTGCTAAAGTTCTGCTTCCACGATATTCCTCCGCCTCAAGAAAACGAAGCTTATAGGCAAAGTGAGCACTTTTTAAAGCCCGCTCATTTGGAATAATAGTAAATAAATATTTTTTATTTTAGCCTTATACGTTAACTCTCGAGTGCAGTGGAATATTCACACTGTGTTTATTACTTACATGGGAATATTTATTTTAAAAGGTGGTATAAGGATAACAAATGGCTGAAAGGAAAATGTAATTAGGACCTCAAAAGTGCTCGCTTTATCGTGAAGAACATATAATGGAGTCAATAAATTACACCAATGGGACAACGCACCGAATTCGTGCGTACTCAGTGTAATAAAATGTTGCATAAGAACTATTTCTTACTAAGCATTACCAACACATTTATTTTCTCCCTGTATTCCATCTCTGTATTCTTAAGTACTCTGTGATCTTAGGTTCCTACTATGGCTGTGCCGCTCTGATCTGATAATAGCGAATCTAGGGCAGCAGTCAGATGTCGTTCGCGAATGCACTATTTTCTTTCGTGCACTTTTTTTCCATCACGCCTTCGTTCCACGAAACAGCGTACCGGAAACGCCGAAGGAACCACGCTCTGCTGAGAGAAAAGAACGTACTGGGTTAAAAACTCATTGATATTAATGTTTCCCGCCAGTCAATTGTTTCTCCCGCGACCCTACTGCATGGCCTGCTTCTTTCTTTAAAAGCTATCGCGGCCTTTTACGAGCTATTCAGCGCTCGTAATATCCGTTGTTGTTATATAGATACTGCTAAAAGCCTGTTAGATAAACACATTTTAACGTACCTTATGAAAAAAAAATTTCCCCCCTAATAGCATAATTTTTGTAATGTTGATAGAGTATAAGAAATAGTTCATTTATCTTAAAAATTGTCAGTTTTAAATCATTTCAGGAAGAATTTAGATCTATTATTTTATTTTACACACTTCAGAGTAACAGTTCGCTTGATACTAAAATGTTTGTATTTTAATTTATATTGTAATGCTTAGATTCTCAGTTACTTGATCGTTTAGTGTCATTAGTAATTTCGCGATGGTAATTGAAATTTCGTTGCTCAGTAAATTCCTCCATCTTCTTCTTCATCGCACTTCAGTGGAAGGATTATGGGGACTTTGGCACATCGGGACCTGGGACCGCAGCGTCGTAACTGTTCGTGTTCTATCATCCCGGTCGGCCGGCGGCCATATTGTATCCATGTGGCCTTCACATTGACATTTCACCTTGGCACCGGTGACCTTTGACCTTGGCCCCGGTGACCTTTGACATTGAAGCCCCAAAAAATACCAAACAATTCTAAAAAATTATTTAAAAAAAATAGTTTATCAAAAAATTGTATTACGAATTTATTATTAAAATAACTAAAAATGTATTATTAAAATTATAAAAAAATTATTATTAAAATTATAAAAAAATTATTATTAAAAAACTATTTACAAAACTTACAATTCCGAAGGTCTCCGCCCCCTTCCCGGCATCCATCCCAACAGACGACTTACCCTTGCCAATTGGTATTGGCTGTTTAGTCGGCAGGCCTCCACACCCACCACTCCCCCTTCCAATATATTTAATTGTCCAATTGCCCCATCCCCTCCAACCCCTCGCCATGACTCATTCCGTCGTATGCAGCCATCTCGGTGGGTTTTTCGTTTGTCATTTGTTTATACACTGCAGGATGTGGCAGTCTTGGATTTCATATGTTTAAATTTTCTACACCTAGGTGGCACTAGTGTATTAATTACCAAATTACCAGCCGCAGCCAGGCAGTGCTAACTTCTTGATTTAGTCACCATGTGAGCTGGTGTTCTCTCTTACCTATGTTAAACACGCCATCTTGGTTTTTTCGTTTGTAATTTGTTTATATTTTGTACCCCAAGGTAGCGCTAGCGTATTAATTACCGATTTCATCACCAGACGAGCTGCCTAATTGGCCATCAGGGAGCAGCAATATTTGTTTATGTTTTTAAAGTATCGGTGGTGCTGTTGACGCCCTCCATATTGGATTCTATTTTCATCACATAGGTGGCGTAAAATTCTCGATTTTACTACCAAGCAAGATGCCGGTACCCGCTCACTCTGTCGATTCAGTAGCAAAGTGAGCTGTCGGCACTCACATTTGTTTCATAGACATAAAAAAAAAATCTAAGTTTTCAACCTATTTAAAAATAATTTTTCTAATTAGCGGTATAACAACCACCAAAATTTTATAATCAATAAATTTTTGTATTAAAAATTTAAATTAAGACCGATCAAAAACATTTTTCATTTTAATGCTAATTAAATTACCATTTAATANTCATTTTAATGCTAATTAAATTACCATTGAATATGAGTATTTATTCTGTTACCCCTCACCACACCACTTTAGTCCGAACAATTATTCACCCTCGCTTAATCCCTTACCACTACCGCTTTTGTTTTCAGCATTGTCCGCCAGAGCGTGCTGGTGTGGGGAAAGTATATAATGGGAACAATGCCGACCCTCTGCACTGTTTCTCGTCTGATGCCAGATCGCTCTCTCACCCCCCTCGTCTTTTAGCAATCTGACTGGTAAGTTCAGATATTTAATTATATCAGGTCACAGGATATTGTCAATTATGCACGTAATACGCATACATTTTCCCGCGAAATTACAAATCTGCTCAAATTTGGAGTATCGGTTTGGGGTCTGCTAATCTCTGGAGGAATATATAACCTCATAAAATACGGTACTAGAACTTAGTTTTTAAAATTTATATATTTACCACTTTTCTAATTTGCAAAGGCGTTAACTCGGTACCCGTGCCGCTACTGTAACACTTTGTTTGCATTCATCAAATGTACTACAAGGTACGAAAAGTATGAATGTTCGAATCATGTAGATCGACTGATATATAAAAGTGTTAAATGTGGCATGGCATTTTCTAGGCACTATAACTTGCAGGGGTAAGCAAAAATCTGCGTAGCTGTAGGACCTTCACCTGCCAAAAACCAAGGGTTCAGGATGAGTATCCAACATCGTGCCAGCGACCATCACACCCAAGAATCGTGGCAGGGGCTGGGTTGGTTAATGACAATGGTTTCGTGGAGGTCCAAACTGCATTCGATCACAGTCTAAAGATCTATGCCCCCACAACAAGAGCAGGTATTTGAAGGATATTTGCACATGTTAGGTCGAATGGGGGAAAACATCGCTGTTGGCTCTCCACATAAACACACTCCCAATAAAATTTAATATATGGCTCGAATGCAGCTTAGCAAAACTGGCCCATTCAACCAAAGGAAGGTAGTCCAATCGAAAGGAAAGATAACGATTATACTGTAAAATATCAAGGAAATATACATCACAAGAAAGAAGCATACAAAGAGCGTGTTTCGGGGTAAGTATTAACGAAAAATAAATTACCGAGTGCCCGTTCCCCTCTAAACAACATGTTTGCCCCCCTTCAGCAAAACATTTGTTAAAATTTTAAGTTGGAAAAAATTATGTGCTATGTACAGATGCGTTATGCAGCTTTCTATAAAGTAAGCCTGGCTCGAAAAACCTAAAAACAGAGTTAAATCACTTCGCTACCCCCGCGGTATGCGATATGCACAGTGATGGATCCCATGCATTCACCCTCATCAAGGCATAGACGCTCATAATTTAAAAACATTTACTCTAAAGTTTAAAATCAATACGTTAAGAAATTTAGGGAGCGGGAAAAAATATCCATATGGTTACTCCACGTGCAGCGATATTTCTAGCTCCCAGTGTCCGGATATAAAACTCTTTATACGCGCAAATAATGTACATATAGTAAGTTTTGCGGGCGAAAAAATTACATACAGTAAGAATACGCTAGCATAGAGGTACACCCTCACAAGTACAAAATCATAAAAAACTGTTACCTTCGGCAAACAAAAATACTGTATTTTCATACATTCATATGCCGTCGCTTCATTAAGAGATATATCTGATCCACGGTAAAACTTCCCCGTCCTCCCCGGCAGTCGACTACACTGCTACGTGACTTAAGCCGAATTTAAAGTGACATGCGAACATGTGTATGTATACAGTGGCTCGCATTAATATTCGGCCGCCGATGATTACCGCACTTGTATGGCCTTATGTTACATTAGAAATTAAGATAAACATAAAACATATTGCACTATCATTCTTGTGTGCTTTAAATGAAATGCAATAATAGCCAATAACTGAAATGAGCAGTATAAGTTAATGAAACACAATATTTTGTCCTCGCGTGCTTCATAAGTACGCCACTTCAATATTCGGCCAGTTGTGGTGGATGCGAGGCACAGGCACGATGAACATTGCGTTCGTAGCTCTTGTCATTCCCTGCACACTCTCTGCGCTGAGAGGTTGTATTGGGTAGCTCTGCTGGCTGCGTCAGTCAGGCAAATGTGACGTAGGGCAGGAATACAACGTTTGAACAGCGGTAGCTGGTCATTTTTCATCATGCATAGAAGAAATCTCAACGAGAAATTGCAGAGCACTTGAATCTGCCGAGGTCCACTGTCGGAGACATCACAAGAAGGTTTCAGAAGGAAGACAGAATAGATTCGGTACCTCAAAAACGACAGCCAAAGAAGCTAAGCGAGAGAGAAGAAAAAAGAAAGGCCCGAAAATTTGTGCTTGCAAACTTACAACGGAAGTACTCAATGAATGCGGAAAGAAAGTCCATCCAGAAACCATACGACGAGTTATCAGAAGAGCAGGATATAATAGCAGGGTATCTAGAAATAAGCCTTTCATTAATGAGGCAAATAGAAGTAACGACTTACGTTCGCAAAAGACCACGCTGACAAAGATGAAAATTTGGTGGAATGATGTTATTTTTGCTGATGAGACGAAATTGAATGTGTTTGGTTCAGATGGCAGGGTAACAGTATGGCGCAAGCCAAATCAGGAGCTAAAACCTGGGAACATACAACCTACTGTGAAACACAGTGGAGGTAGTATTATGATCTGGGGCTGTATATCTACAGCAGGTGCTGGAGAGGCTGTACGTGTCGATGGAACAATGAAAAAGGAAGACCATCTCAACACCCTGACAGCAAACCTACCCAAGAGGGATGATAATCTGGGCATAAGAAGCACGTTTAAGTTCTACCAAGATAATGACCCAAAACCAAAGTCATACATTGTCAAGAGCTGGCTTTTGTATAACTGTCCCAAAGTCATTAACACACCTCCTCAATCACCCGACCTGAATCCCATAGAAAATCTGTGGGATGAACTCAAAAGAAGACTGCGTACTACAACAATTAGGCCCACAAAAGAATTAGAGAAAACGTTCAAGGAATGATGGAGTAAGATTGGCTCTGAATGTACCAGGAATATAATTGCTAATGTGCCACAACGCCTGCGAGAAGTAATTAAACATCATGACCATGCTACCAAGTACTAAAAAACTGCGTTTTTAGTTTTCAAAGAGGATTATGTTTGTGTTTGAATGATGATGGCCGAATATTAAAGTGGCGTAATTATGCAGCATGGGATGACAAAATCATATTGTTTAAGTTACATTGCTCATTTCCGTTATTGGCTACCGCTATATTTCATTTAAGGCATACAAGAATGATTGTGCAATATTATTTATGTTTATCTTCATTACTAATGTAACATAAGGCCATGAAACTGCGATAATCATAGGTTGCCGAATATTAGTGTGAGCCACTGTATGTGCGGCCTCTAATCCAGCAGGTGTTAATAGTATTCACTCTTTATGAATTACGCCAACTAAAACATAGCATTTAACGTAGGAAAGTTGAAAGGAAATATATCAGATTTTATGGTATACATAACAAAATTGTTAGCATGATTTTTAAACATAAATTGAGTTTTATATCACGTTCACACAACGCAATCCCGGGAGTAACACAAAGAGCATATCGATCTTAAAAGAATCGATTTTTCCTGGGACGAGCGAGCGTATTGATGTACGGAGCTTCCCTCCCATGCGTAAATAAATCGTCAGGTTCCAGAGACACGAACCAGTATCCTCGTATTTTCGAAACAGTTGTTTATTAAGCAACGTCATTCCGCTGAAATGGGAATACAATAGCTTAATTTTCATTAATCCTCCCATTTGATTATTTTGGCTTACGAAGTCACGTACCCAGTATTTTCAGGTACATCGCAATGAACTGTAGTACAAAATTTCACTAATACGAATGCTGATGTTTTACAGTAAAGATAAAATAAACAAATGAAATAAATTAAGTAATATAGTATATAAATATCGCTCGAAATTGAAATAGCATCAGTTTCACAATTAATTTAACACTTGAAATCGACATCTGAAAAACAATGCT
This sequence comes from Clitarchus hookeri, assembly GCA_002778355.1. NCBI lineage: Eukaryota > Metazoa > Arthropoda > Insecta > Phasmatodea > Phasmatidae > Clitarchus > Clitarchus hookeri. Next base: position 45,800 of record NQII01007103.1, on the reverse strand, counting down.
GCCCACAACTGCTTATACTGACACAAACGTTGATTGGTATATACCCAACGTTGTTTCCGGCAACTTACGAAGTAGCTCGTATAAAAGCATTATTAAAAGCGTAATATTGATTAAATTTTCTGCCTCTTAAATTGGTTATTTTTGTTTGGTCACCCTTAATTACAAAACTGGCGTAACCACCTACACAACTACCAATTACGCTAAAGTCGTAGCTAGTTCCGATGGGGTTTATATAATTATATAATTATTTTCTACTATCCTCAAAAATGTCATTTTGGTATTAAGACTACTGGCACATGTTTTCACAAATAAAGAAGTAGTAATAATAATGTTTATACTCTGTTCTCTGTTTCTTGAACACTTCTGGCAGCCCTGTTTAATCTAATTTTCTGTCAAGTATCTTTCTGTCATACTTAAATTTGACATTTTCGTGAACCCAATCACTATATTCATCCGACGATCAATGATAACTGTAAAACTGTTAGGGATGAAAATACGTAATTGACACTTTAATTCTTGTCAAAATGGGTATAAATAACGAACTGAAATTAAATTAAGTGTAATCTGTGTCCACAAATTTAAACATCACACCTGTAATACGACGTTAAGTCTTTGAACTGATCCGCCTATATCACTGCCAACTTAATTGGTATATGCCAATCAGCGTAACCGTTAAAATTCATGCTTTTGAAAGCAGGTACATTTTTTCAAAGGTTGATTACAAAAGTTCTCAATAAACAGTGAACCTGCTGTAGCATTATTATTTACTTTCATGCAAAGAGGCAAACCATAATCTTAACGTAATTGTTAAGGAGTTGCGAAAGTTCTTATTAAATAACTGCTCTGGAATATTCTTGGAAAAACGATAGAGAAACCGCCTCATAAAAATGATCGACCGGGATCGAATACATGACCTCCCAAATGCGAATTGCATGCGCTACCGATCGACTAAACATAGCCGTTTCCTGTAGGTAACGAAGAAAGTTGGTCGATCCTGCTAGTTTTCAAGAGACCTTGCTACTTAATTCCACTGTGATTTTCCTTGAAATCTCGTAGCGGATTTCATTCTGCAACTCTCGAGTCAAAGTATTTCCGAAATGAAATATTTTTTTAGGGATAATTTCGCTGGCTATCAGCATGGTAATAAGAAATTGTGCAATAGGCAAATAATAATTCCTAAGAAAAAGGGCAAGAATGCGGATGGAATATTTAGCTGCAAGAAAATTCCAGAGTTAGGAAAATTACTATATTAGAGAGAAATGCTTTACTTAGAGACGTGAACATGCGTTTGAACTATACGAACAAGTAGATGAAAAATCCGAGCACTGTTCGTGTCGCTTGTACTTTTAAGACACTGGTTCGTGACCGGAAGTTCTAGATAGTCGGTAATCTCAAGCAAATATTCAAAATTTAGAAATATATTCTGCGGCATTAGTTTTTTATTAATTTATTAATTAAATGCTAATAAAATTAACTTGCTTGATTAATTTCGCCGAAAGTCAGCATCCGATATTACCTTCTTGGTGATAAATTGTAAGTCACTGTCCTTACTAAATCAGTTGTATAGGTCACGTAATTTAACACTGATGGAGGGGGAAGGGTGGTTTGTTGAAATTGTAACACCAAGTGTTTGGTTTAAAGCGTCCCGATAAATCACAAGGAAANGGAGGGGGAAGGGTGGTTTGTTGAAATTGTAACACCAAGTGTTTGGTTTAAAGCGTCCCGATAAATCACAAGGAAACCCTCAAGATCCTGTTGCACAATAAAAATTGTTTGTATATGTTACAAAGAATTCCTTGCCAAAAAAATTTTGTGTGGCGCTACAAGTGAAACATATCTCTACAACACATTGTTTTAAGAAACATACAAAACTATTTTATGTGTATCCATGTTCATAATAAACTTGAAGCCTACAAAATTTGTTTTACACATTCCGCATTACCATGTAGTAAAGTTTTCTCTTATAGATTTTTCACGGTAAACTGAGCTCTTTTGAAAGCCCTGCTTAAGATCTACTTGTATGAATATTGTGTATTCATCCACCACATGTAAAATTAACATTGCCATCGGCTTTATCACTTTGTCGGTACGATTCACCGACTGTATCACTTTATCCGTGCGATCAAGACAATCTGAAAAATTATTGGAAACGTAAATATTTTACAAATTCTCTCATTCTTACACTTTACATGGAGTAAAAGCAGAAAAAAAAAAAATAATAATTTCGGTATTTACAAATGTTTACCAAACATTTTTAAGTCAGCGTTAGAGACATATAACTACTTTCTCTCCGTGTTTACCTTAACTGGGCGCATAGTATGCCTGTTGAAATAAATACAGGTACAAACAGTGACATTTTTCAAACGTTTATTTCAAAAGTGCTCAGTTTACAGCGAATAGCCTATATTTCCTTGCAGTTAGAGGTATCTGAATTTCGCGACTTCTTTTGGCATCAGCCTAGATTTCTCAGTTCNATTATTGGAAACGTAAATATTTTACAAATTCTCTCATTCTTACACTTTACATGGAGTAAAAGCAGAAAAAAAAAAAATAATAATTTCGGTATTTACAAATGTTTACCAAACATTTTTAAGTCAGCGTTAGAGACATATAACNAAAAAAAATAATAATTTCGGTATTTACAAATGTTTACCAAACATTTTTAAGTCAGCGTTAGAGACATATAACTACTCTCTCTCCGTGTTCACCTTAACTGGGCGCATAGTATGCCTGTTGAAATAAATACAGGTACAAACAGTGACATTTTTCAAACGTTTATTTCAAAAGTGCTCAGTTTACAGCGAAGAGCCTATATTTCCTTGCAGTTAGAGGTATCTGAATTTCGCGACTTCTTTTGGCATCAGCCTAGATTTCTCAGTTCNGAGCCTATATTTCCTTGCAGTTAGAGGTATCTGAATTTCGCGACTTCTTTTGGCATCAGCCTAGATTTCTCAGTTCTTTGCGTGCTCGGGCCACAACTGTTGACATGATGGGACGCTTCTTTTTATTAAACTTGGCTGCACTCGATACGGTTACGACATTTCTCCTGTTTTTTAGTGGTTGAAGAGACGTCCAGGGCGTTTCCAAACGTTTGTGGCCCAATCACGGAAAGGAACACGTGAGTTTACGTTCTCGAAATCTAACCTGTCACAATAGCTTCGTGTTGAAAAGAGGTTGTGGTCACGAAGATGGTTCACGGTAAACTAAGCANGTTGAAAAGAGGTTGTGGTCACGAAGATGGTTCACGGTAAACTAAGCATGAAAAGAGGTTGTGGTCACGAAGGTATAGATGGTTCACGGTAAACTAAGCACTTTCGAAATCGACCTGCGAAAAAAGATCACTGCAACTGACACCATGAATTTTAACGGACACATTAACTGGTGTGATACCCAGTTAAGTTGGCAATGAGAAACGAAAAGTACTCTCATATCTTAACGTTGTATTTTAAGCGAAAATTTTACTTTAATCGACACTGAATTTATTTCAAATATTTTATTTTCTGTTTTACATAAATTAAAGTAAATAATTGAATTTTATTTTACTTATTTGCGTTATTAGCAATGTTATATATTTAACTTTATCGGCTCATTTATAATGTGAGGCAGTCAGTGACAATGCTAATTTGACATATGATGGAGGGATATACAACGAGCAGAGAAGTAAGATTCACGCAGAGTTTTCAAAAGTACTCAGTTAACCGTGAGCAACCTNAAGATTCACGCAGAGTTTTCAAAAGTACTCAGTTAACCGTGAGCAACCTTTAAGGATATTTGATACAAAAAAATTAATTATTTTATCATTTTACCAATTATTGTTTAACTTGTATGCANCATTTATAATGTGAGGCAGTCAGTGACAATGCTAATTTGACATATGATGGAGGGATATACAACGAGCAGAGAAGTAGGATTCACGCAGAGTTTTCAAAAGTACTCAGTTAACCGTGAACAACCTTTAAGGATATTTGATACAAAAAAATTAATTATTTTATCATTTTACCAATTATTGTTTAACTTGTATGCANACAACCTTTAAGGATATTTGATACAAAAAAATTAATTATTTTATCATTTTACCAATTATTGTTTAACTTGTATGCACTGTATTCAATGCCGTTTTCCTAGAATAAAAAAATTGCACTTTATACATATATTTTAATAATTTGATGTCAAATCCAAACATTTTCTTTTTCGCTGCAGTCATAATGACAAATATTAAGTTGTACAAATAGAACAATTTACAACGTATACTAATGCCATGGGCTACTGCTTGGCATGTATGTAATCACCAAATAAGATTTCATGCTTATTAAAAAAATTGTTTTAAAAAATNCCATGGGCTACTGCTTGGCATGTATGTAATCACCAAATAAGATTTCATGCTTATTAAAAAAATTGTTTTAAAAAATCGTTATATTTAACATTTTTCATATGTATGGTGTAAAAATGTTATTTGGTGATTGCATATGTATATCACGCGGTAGCCTACAACATTAGTTTACATTGTATATTTTTTCATTTGCACAGCTTAGATATAGTCTATTCACCGCTATCTTCACACTTANGCACAGCTTAGATATAGTCTATTCACCGCTATCTTCACACTTAAGGGAACGAAACTTTGAAAAATCACCCCATCCATAACGTGTTTGGTTGTTTACTAAATACGCACGAACGTGGAGAGTAATCCCTTTGGTGGAATTTGCTAGACTCGGTTAAGCTTTGTTTGCATGAANCCATGGGCTACTGCTTGGCATGTATGTAATCACCAAATAAGATTTCATGCTTATTAAAAAAATTGTTTTAAAAAATTAAGGAAAAAAATCGTTATATTTAACATTTTTCATATGTATGGTCTGTTATTTGGTGATTGCATATGTATATCACGCGGTAGCCTACAACATTAGTTTACATTGTATATTTTTTCATTTGTACAGCTTAGATATAGTCTATTCACGCTATCTTCACACTTAAGGGAACGAAACTTTGAAAAAACACCCCATACATAACGTGTTTGGTTGTTTCCTAAATACGCACGAACGTGGAGAGTAATCCCTTTGGTGGAATTTGCTAGACTCGGTTAAGCTTTGTTTGCATGAANCCTAAATACGCACGAACGTGGAGAGTAATCCCTTTGGTGGAATTTGCTAGACTCGGTTAAGCTTTGTTTGCATGAAGCGGAGGAATACCCAGGAAGCAGAACTTTAGCAGGGCTTTAAGTTGGAAATAACCGTAAATTTACTATAGAATTTGTATTATGACTGCAGCAAAACAGAAAAATTTAGAATTTGACGTCAAATTATTTTTAAAATATAAAGTGTAATTTTTTTTATTCTAGGAAAATGGCATTACATACAATGGGTACAAGTTGAAAAATGTTTGGTACAAATATAAAATAAATAATTTTTTGTTATTTAACACCCATAAAGTAGTGGGATTCGAAATTCGTAGTATTATCGCAGCGACAGAAGAGTGAAGACGCGGGCCTTGAATGGCGAAGTCAGCGACCTCGACGATGAAGGATTGGGACGGACGCCTGCTTCGTAAGCAACACGCAACACTTGCCGGTCAAGTGGGTTGCAGACCACCAGGCTGACCTTTCCGCGCCCCTGGAACACGCCAGCAGCGCAGCTCCGTGAAATATTCAACCTGTGTGAGGCAATCTGGTTCAATCCTTCACGCGCGGAGACAGACTATAGTCACGCCACGTGAAACCAACACACCTTGCAATTGCTCAGCTTGCTTCGTTGCATCACCAATAACGCCTTGTGTTATAACCAATTATCCCCATTGGAGCAACGCACCTGACTGTACAATTAAAAAGTAGTACACACACACAATTAAAATTGTTAGAAAAGTACGATCAAAGTTGCATGCGAAACAAGAATGGAGTGGGGAGATTTGAGCAGCTCTTAACATAGAGGTCTTGAGGGCCGATGAAGGTGAAACGAGGTGAGTACGGACCAGCGCCGGAATGAAAGGGCGAGGGAAACGAAAGATCCCCGAGAAAACCCGCTGGCCAGTGGCATCGCCCGGCGTGATTCCCTCATGCGAAAACCCGGGAGCGATACCGCCGGTATTAGAGAAGGTGGGAGGCGAATAGTCTAACCACTACACCACCGCGGCCACTATCAAACAGGAAGGCATATATTTTATTACACTGTAAAATATTTTTCTGTGGTTTACTTATTTAAATGTCATAAATGGTCAATTGATAAATGTATATTGTTGATCGAAACTTGAGCGTATTTTCGTTCTGGATGCTACAAAAAGCACACTTTAAAAAAATCCCTCATCAAGTAACACCATCATAATAGTTACACTCGTTTTACGTTCTAAACACTAATAATAATATTTATAAATATTTTTCATAATAAATTTATTTCAGCCTCAAAAGTTGTAATTTTCGAACTGAAACGGATGCACATAAAATCCATTTTTAATAATACTTTTAAACATTATTAGTAATTTTCATATCATGCAACCTGACTAATTTTTTATAAAAGTCTTGCCTGAAGGATTTTTTTTTTGTCAAATATGATTTCTGTAGCATCCAGAATGGAAATATATTCAATTTTGATTAAAATAGGCTCTAATTAATTTTTTCTTCAATATTTGATAGTTAAATTCTAACACAATATTTTACAGTGTGAAACATATAGCTTTCTTCTTTCAAACACAATTTCAATCTTACTTTCCTAACAATTTTGGTAGTGTGTGTATAAATGTTGTAAATGAGTTCTGCGTGTTGTACTGTCGGGTACAGAGCTTCGTTCGAAGACACTCTATTTCTACATTCAATTATCAAGTACTTCAGCTGCGATGGAATTTTAATTGCACAACTTTCTGCTTATGAGCTGGTTCACTGTAAGTTTAATACACTAACGTTTGTGAAAACTGCAACAACAAGAAGGATACATGTGATTGAAATGACCTTTATACCACAGATGAGGTACATGTCAATACACAATTGATTAGGATTACAGAACTGTACATGGTCTCTGTCCTTGAGAATTCAATATGGTGTGAAGGCTCAAGGTGCTGCAATCAGGGCTCCTAAACGTAGTGGCATGGAATCAAAGAGGTACTGAATATGTTCCTGGGGAATCTCCCTCCATGTTGTTTGTATGCGAGTCCACAAAGCATCAACGGTGGTTGCTGCAGATCCGTGATGAACAAGTCGCCGACCAACCATATCCCAGACATGTTCGATGGGCGACATGTCAGGCGAACGTGCAGGCCAGGAAAGCAGTGGTACCCGTCGTTCATTGAAGAAGACTTGCACATTCATCGTCACATGTGGCCGGGCGTTGTCCTTCTGAAATATGGCATATGGAGTTTGTGAAGGAGGGGCAGTACCTCGGGCTCTAGAACATCCCTGATGTGGCGTTTGCTGTTCAGATTACCCTCAATACGTAGGAGTCAAGATCGCGTGTTGTATCCAATGGCGACCCAAACCATAACACTTGGCGTTTGTCCGCTATGCCGTTCCAAAATGCAGGCTGCCAGATTGCGGTCACCACGGTAGCATCTAACACGTATGCGGCCATCACTGTAGGACAGGTTGAAGAGGAACTCGTCCTAAAACACTACATTTTGCCACTCAGCACGCCAGCGACGGCGTTCAAGTGCCCATTGCAGTCTGAGGCGTTTGTCGTTTCTGGGCAATGGAAGCCTACGCAATAGCATGCGTGTGCGACTGAGTTATTTGTTTGTACTCTGCTATTTAAAATCTGCTGTTTGAAGCTTTTTGGTAAGACTCATTTTGCTTAAATGAGTGGAATAAAAGGCAGGGGAGTTGAAGGCCACTGTCATGAAGTGGTGGGGTTTACTGCGGGTGCTCCCACTGTGTGACATGTTTACTTGCAAGTTTCGGTACGCAATAAAAAAAAACTTGTTTTTATCACTCTCTCCAACGTTGCAATTAAAAATACCCAGCAAAGGCCCAATAGCTCTAATTAAAATTTGTCGCATTTTCGGGAAAAAGAAATTAGTTCACTCAGCATTATTACAATTTTGTACGCTAAGGCCGTCTACAGTGTACGTTGTACGCCAAGACGAGGTGACAAATAAGTTGTTTTTCTTTTCGAAGTAGCAGACAAACGCAATCCTAAAGATTAAGAGCAGAAACTCCGATTAAATCAAACACGGAGTTTGTCTGTCGAAGTAAGAGTGCAAAAATCGCATGTGATTTTCGTTCGCGAGGTCATAGCACTTCCCGTGCAAGTTGAAGCAAGGAGTAGCGCAGAACTTCAGTGATAACGCGTGCGCAGAGCCTACAAATTGCATGTATTATTATTCAACAAATAATTTAATAACAGCTAATTAATATAATATATGCAGACAAAAGCAAGAACTATATTTAAAACATTTATTACTGTTTCAAGTTTTGTGAGGCATTCCGTGTATTGATTTCAAAGACTGTAAAAAAAAGAGCCTACAATAATTAGTGTCCTAGTTTTTCCTTTTTTTTTATCTTCCAGAATAAAAACTATATACTAGATGTAGGTCGCAATAAAATACTTAACGTCTCTTGGTTACCAAAACGTCCATTATTTTTCCAACTATTTTAATTTGTAAAATGTAATAACATCGGTTTAATACTGTTTCTCGACATCAAATTTCTCGCATTCTCGGGGTTCTCACCTCCGTAAAAACGACGTCTTCTTCCATAATGTAGCCTAAATAAAAAAGTGGGACGGATTTTTTTTTTATTATCGCCTTTGATTTATGCCTGTAGGCTAAATCAGGGAGATGCTTTCGATTTAAAATAAACTTAAAACCTTACGATCCGGTACCAGGTTTATCAGAGCCCGCTGTAGCCGTTGAGAATCCGCCACCTTTGACAATTTTGTGTAAAAATGTGCGCCGAAAAAAAACCTGACATTAACTTTAAATTTATATTATAAATTACAAATAATACGACTTGTCTTACCTAAGATTCGAACCCAGTAGCTCACACATCGTAAGCGAGCGTTCCAACTAACTTTCCTTATCGGGTTGTGTATTTGAAACTGTCTGTCCTATTTTCACTGTGTTCGGGTTTCATCGGATACTGCGCCCATGGTTTTAGAGTCGATGAGGATGAAGTGAGGTGAATGTGGAACAGCGCCGGAAAGCAAGGGCGGGGGAAACGGGAGATTCCGGAGAAAACCCGCTGACCGGCGGCATCGCCCGGCACGATTCCCGAATGCGGAAGTCTGGGAGCGGCCCCATCGGGAATTGAACCAGGTTCGCCTAGGTGGGAGGCGAGTAGTCTGACCACTACACCAACGCGCCCAAATCTCTCCACTCATTTCCTCCACATTAGATACGAATTTCTACCCTTAGACTTAATGCAGAATTTTTTCGTTTTTGTTTTATGGTGCCCGATCTATTGCCTAGAAGTAGAGAAATTTAACCTGTTTTTACATTAAGCATGGTCCACCCAACGTGGACACCCCAAAAATTTCCGGAACGGTTGCAGATCACGAAATGCGGTTTTCGCTAAATGAAATTACGTATGCTACATTTCACCAAACACTTGGGCGGCTTGCTTCGAATTTCTGCAACACTCGCCGTAAATAAGTAGAGCGTCCAGTTTTTCCTCATTCGTGAACTTCATTGCGTACGTAAAGCCACACTCTGCAATGCCACTTACCATAACAGATTACGGGGGCTGGTGCTGCACTGCTGTTAGGAAGCGGTCCCGCCAGGATGAGTCACGGCGCGTGTTGCTTGCTTACAGCTGTGAGTAAAGGTCCACTGCCCCATGCTACCGGCCCACTTAACTTTATCAAATTTGCACATTATTGCTTGGCGTTTCTGTGTTACTTTCCATTGCATATGCTATATCACTGAATTCCTCTTTGCACGTACTTTCAGATTCCGTTGAAATAAATCTATGTCTCCAGGGGAAAACTCATATGTGGTTTAATTATTTCTGTCCATACACATGTTACGAATAGTCACTTTGCGGCAAATTACTTGCCAGCGTACGCAATTTAATTTAGCGAATACCGCATTTCGTGATCAGCAACCGTTCCGGAAATTTTTGGGGTGTCCACGTTAGGCGAACCATTCTGTATATAAATACAGTGATTCCGAGCTTTCATGTAATACGCTTATACAGGTTTCGTCTGCACGACATTGAAGATGCTACGCCGATAAGAAAGAGTGAAAGATGTTTGGGGAGGGGAGGGTTTCACTTGAGTTTGTCAGGCAGTACATTCTAGTTGCTTTGTTAATCGCCTCGGCGACCGGTATGAGCCGTGTGGCCAGTCGATAGCTCGAACCGAGCGAGAGTGGGCCACCCGAGTGACCGACGCTGACCAGTGAGTCACGTCCGTGGTTGCTAGGCAACCGCCTTGCCACAACACTGAAACACTCCTGCAGCCACGGGCCCCACAACTTCTTCACTCACGGTTAAACGAGCACTTTTAAAAACAAAGCTTTGCAAAGTTCCACTGTCCCTACTTGCATATATATTTTAATTGCACATGACTAGCATGCTCCCAGTTAAGTTTTTAATGATGGAGGGGAAGTAGTTCCGTGTCTTACCGTCGAATTAAATGCGTTATGTAAACATTTTTTAATATTAAAAAAATTATTTAGTTTTCGGTTTTTTTTTTAATACGTATACTTTTAATAATGGGGAAGTTTGTATAATATTTACATTCTGATAATTTAATTTTACAATTTAACTTGACCGACGCATGAGTAAAGTGATCTGGCTCACGGCAATGTGCATACAAGTAAGTCTTTATCAGGGCTTTCAGAAGAGCTCAATTTACCTTGAACAAGCTATACGTTCACCCCCTCTCCCCTAGCTTTTCGATGGTACGTTAATGCACCTGAAGAAACGCTCCACTAGTAATCGACAATTTAATGTTAAAATATTGAGAAATGAGCTTTGTATCCCAGTGTAGAGTTCAAATACGAGCAGTGACGCAAACAACATATAACTACTAGGAGACATAGAATGAACTACTGAGACCACCATGACGAAATGGCAATAGTGTGTTAGTAGTTATGTGGTGAGGTATCCACGTGCCAATAACTAGGCAGTTTCTTTCATTGCCATGTAAAATACGGAAAAAATCTGTCTTTATAAAACATAAATAATTAAGTTTTTTTTAACAATCTTTCAACAGTGATGAAGTGTTTACTAAAATAGTGATATTTTCTGTGTATGTGTCTTTTACTAGTACATTTAACGTAGTTTGGTCGCGATTAACTGAGCGCTTTTGGAAACCCCATTTTCTTCTGCCAAATGTGTATCATCGCTCGTCCCCTAAATATCAACATTTCCTCATTATCCAATAAAGTGACAGTATAAAGTCGTTACAACCATAAATATGTTAAGTTTTTACGCCAAATCTTTCTCTAGTGTCTACAAAACCAAAATTGAAGTATTAAAATTGCCACTAATTTTGAATATTGCTATTGTAATAAGTCTCTAATACACAGAAATACATTTCGTAGTTCACCTACGATATTACTATGTATGTGTGTGTGTGTGTGTGTGTGTGTGTGTGTGTGTGTGTGTGTGTGTGTGTGTGTGTGTATGTATCAGCTACAGGCAGCGATTTTTTCTAAGACATTTCGGAAATGGTTAACTTGCCAAACATCAACTAGAGAAAAGCATTCACTTAGGGTAACTGAATTGTTAAGTGGAAGATGTGATTAGTTGCCCGGATGATGTGTCGAGCGGAACGCATTCATATACGAGGAATCCCTTTTATAAATACGCCCGGGAATGCGTGACAGCAAAGTAAAAATCGAGAAACTCTTCCAGCTACAAACAGACTGAGTGATGAGGATCTCTATTTTCCCTTTTATCCNAGCAAAGTAAAAATCGAGAAACTCTTCCAGCTACAAACAGACTGAGTGATGAGGATCTCTATTTTCCCTTTTATCCATCTGGGCTAACCAGGAAACGTTTTACCACACGTAGAACTTGCATATTAACTGTCGCAAACAGATAAAGACTTTTAGAATATTTTAGCAAAACGCAATCTTTTTATCTGAAAAGTAGTATCGCGTATGCCTCCGCTCACATGAATATGAATAAATCGGTTAGGCTATTTTGGACAAGGACGGGCTTAATTTTTGTAGGTTTTATAAAGAAATACTCCGGATCACTTGAATAAACTATTTATTAGTTCTAATAAAGAACAATNTAATTTTTGTAGGTTTTATAAAGAAATACTCCGGATCACTTGAATAAACTATTTATTAGTTCTAATAAAGAACAATATAATTTCAACAAGGCACATACCGCCATGACACAACAACGGTAGCTTGATAGCTAATAATTTGTTTACAGTATTGCCATCTTAAGAATATAAGAACTTTTAATATTGCATTGTATATTATATTACAACCATTTTCCTTCTCAAGTCGAAACATCGCACTGCGCCACTGGAAAGTACAAGCCTTTGAAGTCCACCCCACCACCGTTCGAACTTGCGAAAAGACCAGTTCTCTGCTGAAGGTCGAGGAACTGGGAACATCCACACTAATGAACTGCACCGACTTGCCTAGCATGTGAACCGGGAGGTCGTGGTAGTGTAATGTCCAGACTGCTCGCCTCCCACCTAGGCGAACCGGGTTCGCTTCCCGGCGGGGTCGCTCCCGGATTTTCACACGTGGGAATCGTGCCGGACGATGCCGCTGGTCGGCGGGTTTTCTTTGTGAGCTCCGGTTTTCCCCCACCCTTACATTCCGGTGCTGTTCCAATTTCGCCTCACTTCACCCTCACCGGCTCTCAAGACCTCGATGTTAATAGCCGCCCAAATCTCTCCACTCCACTGCATGTGAACGGAATGTCACTTGGTCATAGAGTATGTGAGCACGCAGAGGCGGTGTGGCGTGGCGGTTCTTTTGATGTCGTCTCGCACTGAAAAAAAGATTTGTTGGTGGCTACAAAAATTGTTTGGTAGATGGTACAAGGCGAAATTTTGTTGTTGGTAAAAAAAANAAAAAAGATTTGTTGGTGGCTACAAAAATTGTTTGGTAGATGGTACAAGGCGAAATTTTGTTGTTGGTAAAAAAAACAGATTGTGGTGACGAATAACACTTAGAATGACTAATGAGAAAGTTATTTAGTGCTCACTTTGAGAAANAAAAAAAACAGATTGTGGTGACGAATAACACTTAGAATGACTAATGAGAAAGTTATTTAGTGCTCACTTTGAGAAAACGTTTAGTGGCTGCCACGAAATATTTAGTTGGCAGCAACGGCATTCGTGTTATCCACAGTAAAACATTTTGCTGCGACTGCAAAACTACATCCGTTATATTCTGCGCATGCGTTCTGGCATATTCGAAGTGACGACATCTGACCACGACGCCATATTTGTCTGCGTTCGGTTATTTGCATCAAGTTTTAACTAATTCATGAGGGATATTCTCAAGTTCTTATCGGCTCTCAAGACCTCGTTCTTAAGAGCTGCCCAAATCTCTCAACTCACCTTAAGTTCTTATGAACGGATTATATTATTCCTTTATTCCATGTACGTAAATATTACACGTAAATTAGTCCAGAAAAATAACTTTCCATGAGGCGAAGAGTGCAAGCCTTGTCGTGTGTGCTACTTAATATATTTCTGCTACATACATGCTGAAGTCAAAGTTTTAGCGTTGAGCAAAGTAGCGTAATGGTAACACGCTGAGCTCGCATTTGATAGGTCCAAGGTTCTAATCCCGCTCATGGCGACTTTGAATTTAGCGTTTAACTGTTGTCAGACCTTACCTACCTACAAAAGCCCACAACTCGCAAAACACTTTTGCGAACCTCGATAACCAGTAATGCTGCTTTATCGTAACATTTTCGCTGCAATTAAGAAACACACTGAATTTATTGGTGACCACAAACATCATTTTGTAGTTTCCATAAAATACTGGAATGACACAAAAATGTTTTGGCACCACAAAATATGTTGTCATGTCTATATTGACAAAATTATTTCGTGGTCGCCAAAAACAGTTTTTTGGTCACCACAAAACGATTTTTCCCGTGCAGAGTACTTCAGAAAACAGGGGCGGAACAGCCGCTTAATCCGCGAACTCCACTCGCACACGCCACCAAAATGGCGTCACTGGCCAGCAACATTTCGGGACGCCGTTCGCCAATCAACGCGTGGTAACCAAATAGCCAGGCGGCAGGCAAGACAATACCGAACTCTTCGCAGCTTCGCAGTTGCCAATCAGGCACAAGGCCCACTTCCAGAGCTTCGGGCAGCCAATTATAAAATGGGCACCCTGCATCAAAGGAACCGCCACGCCATTTTGTGTATGTTTAATTATTTACTCTGTGATGTGGGCGTATCCAGTCTCTGATCTGCTGCGGGACGCTGTGGATCAAGGACGTGCGCCATTGTGAGATCCCGAGTCAAAATATTGCGCTACTCCACTGGAACGGGTCTTTTGTCTGAAAGGGTATTTTGCCTGCGAAAGGTTCTCTAACTGGATGAGTTGCCGACTGGCGAGTAAGTTACCAGACGCTGATAAGCGAACGGCTGTGCCACATGTTGCCGCCTGGAGATCACGGCTGTTCCGTCACTGAATACTTAAGTACTCTGTGACTTGGTTAAAACCATAGACTAAAGATGAGGTAGACCGCTTATTTGTCTTCTGCGCATGTGCTCAACATTGACCTACCCCAAAGGAACACAGCTCTCGAAGTCACATGGTCTACAGTGATGAACGTGTTTGTTTATATCTTAAAATAAAAAAAAACACTTTAACATGAATAAAATACTTTCACCAATTTAAATTTAATCTAACTGCATTACAAATTGGTTATAGGAAGTAAACAAACATCCCAAAACTCTTGTTTACTTAACAGTTTTCTAACATTATATCTAACCCACGCCGGTTTTGAAATAGTCGTGTTGGCAGAAAAACAGTTCAATGTTGGGACACGAAGATTGGTTGTGCGCAGCCAGCGAGATCGGTCTACCTCATATTTAGTCTATGGTTAAAACCAAACTGCAGTGAAGCCAACCAGGAATGAGCCCCCACCCCCTCTTCTCCAACCTCCAAAGAATGCGAACCAGGCACATCACGGCATTACCACACATGCTCGGCTACAAACAGAATACGTAGAAACTATAAGTGCGCGGCAGGTAAAGTAATTCAATGTTTCGATTGCCTGCATAAATCGGGGCGTGCATCGCGTTTGTCGGTGCAGTGTGCAGCTGGCCTGCGGGATTGCAATCCGCAGTGTATTTACAAACGAGAACGCTGTGATGGGTCATTTTACCGAAGCTAACGTAACTGGTTTGGGGCCGCGGATTTCACCTCACCTTGCAATATCATATAGTGAGAAACGACAGATTATTTTAGCAGTCGTTGTAACTATCCAAGTGGAGAGGGTGGAGAGATATGGGCGACTCTTAACGTCAAGGTCTTGGGAGCCGACGAGGGTGAAGCGTGGTGAGTATGGGGCAGCGCCGGAATGAAGGGGCGGGTGGAAACGGGAGATCCCTGAGAAAACCCGCCGGGAATCGAACCCGGTTCACCTAGAGAGGAGGCAAGTATTCTACCCACTACACCACCGTGGCCCTGTAACTATCCTAAATTTCAGTGTTTCAAATATACGTTATCAGCGTTAAAGACTGTTCACGATAAAGTGAGCACTTTCTAAATCAACCTTAGGAAAAAAAAGTCATTGCCCTTTCCAAGTATTTATTTTCACTTGCGCACCGAGTGATATGCGCCACATTAAAGTTGGTAACGATGGAGGGAAAGTAGTTCCATGAAGTAACGTCGAATTAAAAGTGTTAGGTAACCATTTGTGACATCTTAAATGAATGCTTCCGCTTTCTGTTTTTTTAATGCAACGAAGTGTAAAAATAAGCAAATGTGTAAAATATTTCATTTTCTAAAAAATTTACGGTTGCCTTTGGTCGACGCATGAATAAAGTGATGAGGCATATGGCAATGTTATTTTTACGTAAGGTGGAAGAATACGCAACGCGCATACAAGTAGAACTTGAGTGGGGCTTTCGAAAGTGCTCATTTTACCGTGAACAGCCTATACACTTCAGACTAGACCAGAAAAAAAAATCTGTGTGTAGCTGTGTTATGGACGCGGCCGTGGGTTTTCTTTGGGTTATGGGAATTAAATGAAGGTAACGGAACGTATACTTGGCTGTTATTGCCTAAAGCGATATATCTATACGATATCTTTCGTTTGGCACCAAATCTAGCGCGCTAGCACGTCGGAGTCGAGTGATATACTGCCCGGAAATTTTTACCCACGTCCGAAATAGCCGCTAGTCGCCTCGGGCCCCCTCCCGTTCATCGCGCATGCACGTGGCGCCAACACGAGGTCGTATACGCAAACGAACGAGACTACATGTATTTCAATAGTTTTACTAGTCTTGAAGTTATAGTGACAGGATGGCTCACCCTGCAAACGTTACATCGCCGTTCCCGTCCTGTTGCGTATTGTAAACATTCTTAAGTTATTAAACCTAGTTCAAAATCCAATCTTCAAACCGCCGTGCCTTGAAGTACACAATGTAAACATCCGCGATGTTTGTGTACGGGGTTGCACTAAATTTCGCTGCAGACTTTCCCATAAAATAAATTGTAGGGTCAACACCGCCCGACGAGAAGTCAGAAGTCTGCTCAACATTTCAGCATTTTGTTATTAGTGGCGACTGAGCACTTGATGGGTGTACCCGTGTCGCCCTTACTGCTTCCTTGCATCCGAGCGGCAGTCGTGGAAAATAGCTCGAGGTAGGCGGGAGACTTGAACAAACAAAATATAATATGTGTGTATGTGTGTGTGTGTGTGTGTACACTTACGTATATACGTGCCTGGATCAGTTGAGTGTAGCATTAACGCAAGACGCGCGAGCTAAGATCTGGCCACGCCCCCTTCGCAGCGGCAAACTGGCCGTCAATAGCGAACGCTATCACGAACCTACTATAGAATTAAATCTCGCGTGTGTTACGTGCGTCGGTACGTTGCACGCGAGTTTGCAACTCTACGCTACCGTCACAATGGGGACTAAGCGAAAGTGTCGTTAGNGTGCGTCGGTACGTTGCACGCGAGTTTGCAACTCTACGCTACCGTCACAATGGGGACTAAGCGAAAGTGTCGTTAGGGCTAAGCTGTTACAGAAATTTGATCTGTACTTTAAGGCAAACCCCGCGCTGATACAGTAGGCAGTCCATATCACACAGAAAAAAATAGGTATAATGTTGCTGCAACATAAAAAATACTTTTGTGCCATTTATTTGAAACTTTATGCTGTACAAAAATTTACAACGTTATGACAGAGCTAATAATGTAAGCTGCTTACAAAGTCTTACTTTACTATAATGCAAATATACTGTTGAATTGTTATTATTAACAAATCTACTAGCCAAGGTTTCAACAACCATATGCTGTATTACGCTAACGATAACAGGAGTAACAAAACATTTGTTTTACTACGACATTGAAGTAATGTCCAGCCAACACCAGTTTACGCTTACTTGACATTAACTTCTCTTGTTTCACCATAAAACACTCTGTGGTCTCGCTGCGTTATAAAATGGCGGATACTAGTCGATAACCTCGTAAACTGAAACCACTATATTTAAATATAAAAGTATATAATCAGAACTAAATGTAACTTAGACCAACTTAATAACTTTTCAAAGTAGTTTACATGTGCCAAATATGCATATAATTCCACATAACGTAAGTGTGCTGCAGTTTGCCGTTGTATGTTGGAGAACGCCCTCAACATGAAACACACTAACGAATGTTAAAATGGAGGTATTGGTAAGATGCTGGGACTTCGTGAAGCAGAGATCGCCATGCACATGGGGCATGGGTTCTATTCTCCACCACCCATCCCTACCTGTTTTTTTCGTAGGTAATATTTCTTTGTATGACAAAATTATTTTACTTTATTTATTTTGCACCGGAATGTTGTTCTAAAGCAAAGGAAAACAAAAAAAANTTTGTATGACAAAATTATTTTACTTTATTTATTTTGCACCGGAATGTTGTTCTAAAGCAAAGGAAAACAAAAAAAAGTTTACAACAGCAGAGATGGCAATGTAGGGTCTGAAACTATTTTCATGGTGGCTTATGTACAGGTACANAAAAAAAAGTTTACAACAGCAGAGATGGCAATGTAGGGTCTGAAACTATTTTCATGGTGGCTTATGTACAGGTACAGGCGGTCGTCCTATGACCGCCAATTCCGTTTGCCTTCGTGATATGCAACTTGTTATGCACGCAGGTACGTGAAGTTGCAGACATCCGGCGCTGTTTTGCTAACTTCAATTAGGAAAAAAAATCCAAGATGAATTTTCCGAAAAGTTTGCTACCGGGATTTATTGTTTTTATTGGTCTATAAATGCCGTGGTTTGAATTTCGAAATGTATTATATATATATATATATACATATATATATATATATATATATACACACACACATACATACATTCAGGATGATCCAGAACTCAAGGTACAAACTTTGTGGCATCATTCATTATGGAAAATGAGATGGAAAGTGTATCACGACGTGTGGTCCAGCGTTATTAATAAGGGCTCCGCCTGGCTAGCACATTAAATGCGTTGCAGAGCTTTGGTAGAAATCATGATTAAAAAACGGTTGGATATTTTGTAGTAGTGTCTACTTCATAAAAGCATTTAAAAAACGTTTTGTGCACAAAGACAAGTTTCAGGTTCTCATTTGAACCCAAAAGATTTTTTTTTTTTAATGTAAACATGATTAAAAAGTTTTTTTTTTTTTTTTTTTTTCAGAATCAGCTTTAGACGCTACATTTTATATACAGAAACGTCATAGTTGTATGTAGACACTCGTCATACTTTTATCTTTAATAAAGTGCCATAAAAATATAGGGTCACATCTTAAAGTCACTTTTAGGCGCGAGTCGCCAACGGGAGCGTTGAGCGTCTTGCGCGTAGAGGCGATGGGGCAAGGGGTGAACGCGCAAGAGTCAGCCTTAGAGCTCACGCGTTTCGAGGCCTTAAACGCGCAAAATAGATACAGCCAGGCGGAAGCCCTTAACGGTGTTGAATACCAAAAAATAATTTATTTAATAATACACTGAAGAGCTAAAACAACTGGCACACCTGCCTAATATCGTGTACCCCCTCCCCCTTCCGAGCCCGCAGAAGTGCCGCAAGACGACGTGGCATGGACTCGACTAATGTCTGAAGGTATGCAGGACGCAATTCACACCATGCATCCTGTAGGGCAGTCTACAAATCCAATCTGCGCTAATTTGATAAAGGGTTGCACGTCTGTCACGTTTAATGACCCTCGTCAGTCGTCATTTGTCCCATTCTTTCACGATCTTTTTCCGGGCCGCAGCAACGTCGAAGATGTGATGTTTTACCGGATTCCCGATATTCACGGTACACTCGTGAAATGGTCGTACGCGAACCATCCAAATGTTATTATCGCTACCTCGTAGATGCTACGTCCCATATCTCGTGCGCCGACTATAACACCACGTTCAAACTCACTTAAATCTTGATAACCTGCCATTGTAGCAGCAGTAACCGATCTAGCTGCCGACCGCATCGCGTTACTCTGATTGGTTCCACACCTCTGTTATTTGCATACGCACGCCTATGCCAGTTTTTTTTTCTCTCTCTTCAGTGTAGTATTAAACATTGTTCAACTTGTACGCATTTTATGTAACGCTATTTTCCTCGAAAAAAAAACTTTTACACTTATATATTTTTATTATTTGATACCGAGTACAAAATTTGTCGGTTTTACTGTGGGTATAATAACAAATACTAACAAAGTTGTACAGATTAACAAATTTACAATATAAACCATTGTCGTACGCTACCGCGTGACGCATATGTAATCGCCAAATAACTGGCCATACATATGAAAAAAAGTTAAATATAAAGTACTGTTTGCATATTTTTAACACTTTTTTTAATGCATGAACTATAATTTGGTGATTATATATGTAAAGTGGTAACCCACGGCATTAGTTTACGTCGTATTTTTTTTCATTTGTACAACCTAGTTAGTATTTGTTATTATGGCGGCAGAAAAACAGATTTTTTTTTTGTTTTTACATCAAATTACTTTAAAAAAATATAACGTGTAAATTTTTAATCTCAGGAAAATGGCATTTCAGGCAATGTGTACAAGTTGGACAATCATGGGTATAAATTAAAAAATAATTATTTTTTTGGTATTAAACACTTCTTAAATAGTCCGAGGTTCTTCGACGGCGTCCAGCCACACACGGAAGAGAAAGCAAACGACCCTGCGTGCCGTGGTCGAGGCGTCCGAGCTCCCGGGCGAGGTCGACGGCCGGGGAGAAGGCAAGACCGACGGCACACGACGGCCGAAACCCCAGGGGCGGGAGGGCAAGGCGACCTGTGACGTGCAATCAACCCTCTACCCCTCGGCCACCCGCGCCGAATTATTCACGAGCCACTTTAGAAGGGTGACTGACCCCTCCGGACCGTCGTCGTGCCGCAAGTCTGCATCTTCCTGTTAACACGCTCAGTCTCTGTGTACACAAGTGCGTTAACAAGCCTAGCAAGGTTTTTCTGGGCCTGTGCTGTACACGACGAGGCTCAGTGTCCAATGGTTACATACTCGAGTATTTCACGTATTTATTCGGCAACAAGCTACATTGAGAAAAAAAAAAANTACACGACGAGGCTCAGTGTCCAATGGTTACATACTCGAGTATTTCACGTATTTATTCGGCAACAAGCTACATTGAGAAAAAAAAAAATACTGTCGTAGGAAACCCTCTAGACTGTAAAAAAATAGGGACAACCATCTGATAGGTACCGTCACAAAGACGTTTCCCACGCACGCCGCACCAAAGAGTTGTTTGGAACACGGAGGACGAGGAAGAACAATGCTAANCAAGCCTAGCAAGGTTTTTCTGGGCCTGTGCTGTACACGACGAGGCTCAGTGTCCAATGGTTACATACTCGAGTATGTCACGTATTTATTCGGCAACAAGCTACATTGAGAAAAAAAAAAAATACTGTCGTAGGAAACCCTCTAGACTGTAAAAAAATAGGGACAACCATCTGATAGGTACCGTCTAAATATTGTTAACGTATAAAGTAACACAAACAGAACTGTCTGTTGTATTCCCGTCTGTGTTTGTATTTGCTACAGTTTCTACGGTAGAGAACTGCTTTCCTACTACTAAACGGGCAGTTCTTCCAACAGAACAACTTCAAAAGTAATTGGATTGTTCCTGCAGCAATCAGGATAGCCTAACAGAATATTATGTTGCTACTAAAATCAAACCTGATTGCAGAACTACTGCCCAGTACTATTCACACATGCGTAGCTGGGGTCACTCTCCAGGTGACGGTAATTATTGTGTCCTGTTACCAAAACACTAAAGAGAGCGAATATATTTGGGCGACTCTGAACTTCAAGATCTAGAGATCCAAAACAGAACATTAAAAAAAACAGTAAACTTTATAAATTTTAATGGAAATTTTTAAGGTATGCGTAGTATGGAAATTTTCCCAATAACAGGCTTCAAATAAAGAAGTGCTTATATATATATATATATATATATATATATATAAACACACACACACACAGGGCACAGGTACGCAGTTGGGAACCTAATTAATCGTTAGACTCTTTCCTGAACAAATGTACGAAAGCCAATTCATGGTTACTTCCAACTTTTCTGAAGCCCTGCTTAAGTTCTACTTTCAAGCTATTCCTCCACCTCATGTTAACAAAGCTTAAATAAGTCTGTAACTTTAGACCGAAAGGACAAATCACCGCATAAGTGCGCACTCAGAGTAATAATATTTTGCATGAGAACTATTTCTCACTATGTATTAACAACACAACTAATTCCTTTCTCTTTGTTTTTGTTCATATTGATTATAAATGAACTATTATAATTTATACATAGTACATACAAGTAAAAGTTCGATATAACCAAAAATAACATACTTTTATGTTAACACAGGTATAAAATGCTTGTGATACATCACAAATTTAGGAAATAACTCAACACGTCATACATTGGGTGATTTTTTTTTTTAAATTTAATTTAAAAGGTGTGAATATTCTGTGAATAGACTATGCTATGGATGTACAGGAAAAACTGTAGCATTCGTACTGTATCAATACACCTATACAATGAAGTTTAACATTTGTAAAAAAATATCTTAGAGTGTATTTTCAGTTTTTCAGTCAAATTTTTTTAAGTTTCTCGTACTAAGAAAACATATAAACATACATAGAGGACTGTGAAGTCCATCTTAGAGGTCAATTAATCCGCATAATTATTCCAATCATATTAAAAACTAGGGACTCATATTTTACGCAAAAATATTCAACCACTACTTAAATTTGAAAACACATTACTTCATGTCCGACTCAGTAATCAAATTACTTTAACTATCTACCGGCAAATAACGCACATTCATTATCGTAGTGCATAAACTAGTTTTGATTGGCTCAACTGTGTTAGAAGATGTCTTCTCACAAAGACGTTTCCCACGCACGCCGCACCAAAGAGTTGTTTGGAACACGGAGGACGAGGAAGAACAATGCTAATGCAGAACCGTCCAGCGCATCACATCGCACACATTCTGGCTGGCGCAAAACATTTAAAACCAACAGAGCTTTTTTCGCCTTTTGATCTTGAAGGTAGCAACCCGCACAGCAGTAGCACGGTTTACGAATCAGTTACTCCCAGGGTAAATCATTGAGCACTGAGCTTCGTAGAGTGCCGAGCAAATATTAACTTCCCATGCAACACGTAGACAGTTGGCTACAAAGTGCATGAAACGGTAAACCCGTTGAGTCCCCGTGTCCACGATTGGGGGAGGGGGCGTGGACATGTTGCAGATGAAGGATATTTGTGGTTTAAACTGTACACAACAAGGAATCAGTGGCCGATGTTTTGTTCGTTTTTCTTGTGCGTAATCTGATTTGGTGAAGTTTCTGCATTTCTAGTTTGTGAGTGGTCAATGCTGACGTCAGCCAGCGCGCAGTACGTTGCTTACTGGTAGCGAAAATCACACTAGACGCAGGTACAGCACCCACCAAAAAATTATACAATAGCGTAACTTGAGCTCGTAAATTAATTCGGGACTGAAAGGGTTGACACATTGAGGTCTGCACACATTTACTGGCACTTAAGACAAATTAGAAGTGAGTCACCTTTATCCAATACTGCAAGAAAACCGGTTCTGTTGGTGTCTGTATTATAACTCACCATCTTCCTATTGGTCCATACCACACCGGACACTACCCTGTACTTTACAACGTTCGTTATTGGCCGGTCATAAACCAATTGAGAGCCGAGCTGATATTGATCCAATCAATTCCGTTATCGTATACAAGGATTTACAAACAATCATGTCCCTTTGAGTGGCTACAAAAAAAATATTTATATCGTTGGCAATATTATTGTTACTGCGCTGTCGTGTTCTTGTGAGGTCATGCTAGACACTGCCCGAACAAAAACTGCACATCCACGCGAGTTTTGTTCTGAACAACAAAGGAATTTTCGAGTTAGCTCTACTCGAGCTGCACGCGAGCATGGCCTACGAAGTGTTACGACCCCCGTCTACCTGGAACTTTTTCCCACCAAATCCGACTCTTCGCGCCCTCGCTATTCCTGCTGTGACGGTGCGCCATCAAGTACGCCATCGCCGCTAAGCGCTGAACTGGCGTGCAGTGTTCTCGTCGTGCTGCGTGTACCTATGGGACTTTCAGCGGTGACCCTATTATTTTATTAGTGGGAAGTCTTTAGGAAGGTTCAGTGCAGGCCCCTATAGTAGTTTTGTATGTATCTGATGTGTGCATTTTGAGCTACAGCGCCTTGGAAAGGCCGTTTTTAGTGGTTTTGGAGTACTATGAATTGATGTTTCTAACGTACGTGATATTTTGAAAGTACTTAACAGCTTTCGTCTGAAGTGTGTGTTCTTTTCGNCTAACGTACGTGATATTTTGAAAGTACTTAACAGCTTTCGTCTGAAGTGTGTGTTCTTTTCGTAGATCAGCACGTTAGACGCACGCTTAATAATTTCGTTGAAAAACGTGTGTTTGGAACACTCTGCAACGCAGTTCAAGCGCCAGGTAGACGGGCGCCTTAACAGTGCAGACACGAGGTGTCGTGTGTGTGCGTGTGCGTGTGCGTGTGCGCGCGTGTGTGTGTGCGTGTGCGTGTGTGTGTGTTGAGCGCGGTCGGTAAGAGTGTTGTCGGTGTTGCAGGCGGAGGGATGACATGGCGTGGCTGGCGGGCGAGCTGCTGGTGGTGGCGGTGCAGGCGATGCTGGTGGTCGCCGTCGGCGCCAACGTGCCCCTCTTCGACGTCGCGACGTCTGTGCGCGTGCTCGTGGTGCCGCAGGACGCCCGCGTCGGCTCCGCCATCTACCGCCTGCGCGGCACCGACGCCGACTTCGACTTCCCCCTGCTCTTCCACGTCGTCGGTCAGTTCCCCCCCCCCTCCAACAAACTGCACCAGCATTAGTCGTTGTTAGTTGCAACTTTCCTGAACTTTCCAGTACATTCCTCCGCCTCACGGGAACAAAGCTTGGCCAAGTTCATGTTACTTCTACTACAGGCTGGAAAAGTCATCGTGAAAACCCTGCCACTCACAATAATTTCGCAACATTCGCGTAAAATTTTGTTCCTTTCTATATACAATTCGTGCGCTATCATCCCACATCTATAACTTGAAAAATAAAAATAATAAAAACTTTAAAGTATATTACTTTTTACGCTGCAAGTATTCCGGAATGTTAGGCAAACTTTTAGTAAAAAAAAATTTTATTTAATTGTCTTAAATTATTTGCAAAAATTAATAAGTGTCTGATGGCAAGGAAGGACCTGCGCGTCAATAATGTCACTGCCACTAACTGCATATAGTTTAAAGGGGCGCCCAGTAAAGTTGGTAACGACGGAAAGAAAGTAGTTCCATGTATTAACGTTGACTTAAAAGTGTTAGATAAACATTAGTGAATACTGAAATGGTTTGTTTTCCTTTCCGTCTTTTTAATTCATGTAAGCGTAAGAATTAACACATTTGTAAAATATTTACTTTCTTAATGATTCCGCAGTTTTACTTGATCGACACACGAATAAAATTATCAGGCCCGTGGCAATGTTAATTGTACACATGGAGGCAGGAATAAAGCTGGGCTCAATACCATCCGTCGCACCCGTCAGTCGCCCGTCCGTCAGTCAGTCATCCGTCTGTTTTTTCGTCCGTCAGTTGAAAGCGATTCACAACAATCCGTCGTCCGTCAACCCTTTTGTGCGGCAAAATTTCTACGTGACAACTTAACATCATGATATTTCTTTAGTTGGAGGTATATTTTGGTTGGAAATACATTTTCAAGAGAAAAACATTTTGGGGATATAATTTTTTTTTACGTAATAAGAATTTATACTGAACTTTTGTTTACATTTTAAATTTGTGAATTTACCACCAAGGATACCGTACACAGATCCACCGCCTTGCATTTTATTTCAAAGTGCGTATTCGCGTCTACGGAATGTCGTCAGAAGGCGGTGGCCCATCCGTCGGTCCGTCGAAAGTTCAAGTTTGAGAAATATTTCACGAATTGACGGACAGAAAAATAAGTTGCCCTGCGATTGGTTGAAGATCACGTGACCGCCGGACGAGAGGGCTACCTACAGATGAGACGGATGGTTGAGAGTCCACCTTAACAGGATATGGCATGCTATGGCGTCACTGAAGCTGCATTTTCGTCCATCGCCATATTGTGACACCCAAAACATTGAAAATGTTGAGGAAGGGTTTTTAATATAATGCATGTAAAATGTGGAAGTTTTTAAAACAAATAACAAATACTGAAGCTAAACTTTCAGGGTAAATATCAACATGCTCTGATACCAGAGTGCATTTTTAATTTCGACAGGTTGGGTTCTCAATGTTGTGGGTATCACAAAATGGCGGACAGGCTTCATAAATTTATCCACAGACAAGGCCACCCCTTGATTGTACATATGGTGGGAGCGCACACAACGTGAATACAAGTAGACGTCAAGAAGGACTTTCAAGAGCGCTTAGTTAACCGTGACTAAGCTTCACTCCGTGACGCGGGTGTGCGTTGTGTTACCAGGCGATGCGGGCGGCCCGGTGGTGTCCGTGGAGAGTTACCCGTGCACGAGGAACCACTCATTCTGCGAGGGCAGCGTGGTGCTGCTGCAGCCGCTGGAGAGGGGTCGCGTGTACGACGTCAGGTTCAAGGTGGTGGACACGGCTGGAGACTTCACCACGCTCCAGTGCACCATCAAGACCGCCAACAGCACCACGCCCACCGACACCATCTTCCCGCACCTGCCGCAGCTCGTCACCGTGCCGGAGGTACCGCCAACTACACTCGCGCGTCACCGTAAAGCCCCCTGTCACACTGCCGCGTTCCTTCGTAGAACTGCCACTGATAGAAGTGGGTGAGTTAAGAGATTATGGGCGGCTCTTAACATCCGAGGTATTGAGAGCCGATGAGATTGATTTAGGTGGGTATGGAGCAGCGACGGAATGAAGGGGCGGAGAAACGGGAGATCCCCGAGAAAGCCCGCCGTCCGGCACAATTCCCACATGCGAAATTTCGGTGACCCGGCCGGGAATCTTGTCCGGTTCGCCTTGGTTGGAGGAAGGCAGGCTAACCGCTCAGCCACCTCGGCTCCTAAATACGGCTAGCGTTATAGGTGCAGGTGAAGTTAGCCACAGCCTCCAACACAGCTAACCATTTACAGACATTCGTCAGCACAGATGAAAAACGTGATGTGAGCAAAGTGCAGCAGCCAATGTGGAGTGAAGAGATTTGAGCAGCTCTTAATCATCGATGTCTTGAGAGCCGATGAGGGTTGAAACGAGGTGGGTATGAAGCAACGCTGGAACGTAAGGGCTAGGGAAACGGGAGATCCCCCAAAAAACCCGCCGACCAGTCATATAATCTGACACGATCCCCACGTGAGAAAATCCGGGACCGATCCCGCCGGGAATCGAGCCCGGTTCGCCTAGGTAAGCGGTGAGTAATCTTACCACTACACTACCGCGGTCCCTTGCCCAATATCAAAAGTGTTAAATTATTTTAACAATAGCCTTGAAAGATTAGGGGGGGGGGAGCTATAATTTATCATGGCTATTTTTTGTGAATACAGAATCATTTCGAGTTACCGCAGATATCATTGTAATTACTTTTAAACAATTTGTATTGCACTAACGATCATATTAGTGATCACCAGAAAATAATTTTGTGCTAACAACAAAAAAGTTTGACACTGTGAATTTACACAAAATATAATCGAAATGTGTTTTTTTTTTTTCCAATGCATTGTGCAGATCTCAACTGTTCTATAAACCTTTGAGAGGAGGAAACTTGCAACCGCAGAAAGACTGCTTGGTATACTTTCAGTAATGAGAGTAGCGAATTTATAACACTTGTTCAGTGTCTTCAATTGGTGTTTAAAGAAAAAGAATAAACTTAAAGGTTGGTATTCTATGTAAGTGAAAGAAGAGATTTGGACGGCTCTTAACATCGAGATCTTGAGAGCCGATGAGGGTGATTGAGGTGAGTATGGAACGGCGCCGGAATGCTGATGCGGGGGAAACGGGAGATCCCCGATAAAACCCGCCGACCAACGGCATAGTCCAGCACGATTCCCAGTGACCCGGCCGAGGATTGAACCCGGATCGCCTTGGTGGGAGGCGAGCAGGCTAACCCTTCCGCCACCGTGGCCCCGGTTGTCCATGAAATCTGTTCCTTTTTAATTTGTGTATATTAGAGTAAATTCTCACATACTGTAATAACAAAGTACTACATATTTGTTTCCGACAATTTCGCATTGCAATTTCGCAGGCGCATTGGGTCCCACGCTATGGTAGATTTTAAACACGACGGGAAGCACAGACAGGCAGACGATCAGCTAAACCTTGTCGGGACTGAAGCCCGGAGTTAAAGCAGACAGATTCACGTCACCTGCGCATGGGACCGGCAAGTAATCTGGCCTAGTTGCCTACGTGAAATTGTTGATCAAAATTATTGGTTTCCGACTACGGACAGCCGCTGCCCACGTTCGTGACGGTGGATTGCATGTTTTATTATAAACTTGCCTTACACATTAATATATTTCTAAATGCAATGGAAATTTGTCGTGAAATTTTTCTGATTTATGAACTTTTTTTTCTTTCCAGAATGCGACTCCAGGTAAGGAGCTCGACTACATCATAGCTCGCCGGAACCCCCTCAACGCAAGACATCCCAGCATCGAGATACGGGTGAGTTTCATCTAAAGAGGTGGGAAAATTTGTCTCACAGTTGCGTCTGTGAATTTTAAATACAGAGTTTTTCCAGGGTGCTCCGGAATTCGTAATACGCCAGGCCCTGGCATCGAACGACACCGTCAACGGCACCATAATACTGGCTGCGCCCTTGGATTTCGAGAAGAAGACGATGTACATCCTACACATCTTCGCAGTCGTAAGCTATCGACTCAGATTACCGTCGCGGAATACTTGCGAACAGAGAGGTGGAACAGCCGCTTATTTCGCAAACCACAGCCGCCAAAATGGCGTCACTGGCCGGCAACGCGGAACGCCGTGCGCCAATCAGCACTGTGACCTACCTGCACTCGCCAGCCAATAAGGAGGCTTCCGCGGTACGCAATAGCCAACCAGACACAAGGTCCGTCCCAGACCCTCACGCAGCCAATCAGGTAACGGGTACGCCCACATCAAAGGAACCGCCACGGCATTTCTTATCTGTTCACTTATCTTCTCTGTGTTAAAGGCTGTTCACGGTAAACTGAGCACTTTTGAAACCCCTGCTTCAGATCTACTTGTATATACACTTTGTATCTTTCCACCATATGTACAATTTACGTTGCCATGGGCCTGATCACTTTATTCATGCGTTCGTTAAGTGAAATTGTTAACAAAGTAAATACTTTAAAGTTACACGTGCTTAAATGAAACGTGAAACAAATCAATTCAGTATTCACAAATATTTACATAACACTTTTAAATCTTCGCTAGAACGTGGAACTACTTTCCCTCCGTCGTTACCAACTTTACTGGGCGCATGCCAGTCAATTTTCCCATTAAAGTATAGGTACGCAGGTAGAGGCAGTGACAATTTTCAAATGTTGATTTCAAAAGTGCTCATTTTATCGTGACTACCTTTATATTACACCACAGAGTAGATAAATACACAGAGAGAAAATTTCGTGGCGGTCCCTTATTGTGGACGTATCAATTCTCTGATTGGTTGCACGAGGCTCTGGGAACGGACCTTATGCGTGATTGGCGAACGCATGCTGTTAAATGTTCTCTATTGGCTGGGCTGCCAGCTGGCGAGCATGTTACCGGACGCTGATTGGCCAACGACGTTCCAAACACTCCAAGTCCGAATCAGTGATATCAATCAGTGAAATAACGTTCACTGAAAATCAGTTGACAAGCTACCGCTGACCGGTGAAGCAAGCAGATTTACTGGGAACAAGTGATTAATAACAGGTAGAATTCTTGGCATCCAGTAGGAATCACAAATAAATCAGAGAAATTCAGCCACTATATAAATTAGTTATCTGGCACTGGTTATCAGTTGCTCAATTTTCACTGTTTTTACTGATTTGGCTCAATTCTCACTGATTCAAGTTTAGAGTGGACAAGTTCGACAGTGACGCCATTCTGGTGGCGTGTGCGGCTGAAGTTCACGGTATAAGCGGCTGCTTCGCCTTTGTATTCTTAAGTTCGGTTAAGGTTAATTCTACTCAGGTTAGGAACAAAATTAGTTTTCTTATGGGAGACTTTGGCATAGGGAAAATTTCCGCCGCTAGGTGCGCAGTGTTCCAAATATGTCACTTTTAATTAAAATTTTAAGCTACGTGAATAATAAAAGATAAATATTTTACTTAGTTGCGTAGTTATTTTATATTTAATTTTTGATGATTGCAATTATTTTTTAACGTAGAAAATAGAGAAAATCCGGTTCACATGCGACACTAGCGCTTACCTAGTGGCGAAAAACGTTTTTTTTACAATCTAAAAGCACTGAGCTTCCCAACCTGAGTAGAATAAGCCTTAGTTCGGTTAAATGAGCACTTTTAAAGTCAACCTCTGAAACAAAAACGTCCCTGCTACCACTTTCATTTAATTTAACGGACACGGTTTAGCGACATGATCTAATCGAGTGAGTGAGCAAAGAGATTTGGGCGGCTCTTAACATCAGGGTCTTGAGAGCCGATAAGGGTGATTGAGGTGAGTATGGAGTAGCGCCGGAATGAAGGGGCGGGTGAAACTGGAGATCTCCGAGAAAACCCACCAACCAGCGGCATTCGTCCGGCACGATTCCCACATGCGAAAATCCAGGAGTGACAGGGCTGGAAATTTAACCCGGTTCGCCTAGGTGGGAGGCGAGCTGGCTAACCGCTCAGCCACCGCGGCCCCATTATCTGAACGAAATTGGCAGTGAGATAGGACATGTAATTCCTTATGTTAATAAAGTAATAAAAGTGGTTTTCTTTAAAATTGTGAACAATATATTTATGGAATTTCATTTATGTTCGTTTGATGCACGTAAGAGTAAGAACTCTTATAAAAGTAACTTAATTATTTTGCTAAAAATTTCACAATTTCAAACGATCAATGCGTGAATAAAGTATATATATATATATATATATATATATATGCTTATAGGGCATTCAGCTCTTATACAGTAATTTCATGTAAAAATAGGGCGGTTAGCTGTCTCATGCGTATGTAGTGCATTGTCGGTACATCGTGTTGTGTGTGTGTTTCGGANGGGGGGGGGGGTTAATTGCTGAAGTCCGTGCATATGCGTTGACAACCGCTAAACATTTATTCTGTTGTTAACGGTAACTGAATCTGTGTGATATTCAGTATACAAGAGCGAGTGGATATTCTGATGGGGAGGATGAAACGGGTTGAAATATCGTAACAATGAGACAAAATTCGTTTAATCACTTATTCTATAAAGTTGGCAAAATAATTCATACAAATTGTTCAAAAAAATTCTCCTTCGTGTTACGGTAAAGTGATGGCGAGAAATTATCTAGGACTATCCGCAAGATTACGGACACATAGTTTTTTTTTCAAAAACTGAATTTCCGTAAATTTCACAGAGAATTCGCGGAAACTCTCCGTAGATTTGCTAGTTAGTTTCTATGTACTTCAAGGTATAAAATATATTTAAACAAACAAGCAAACGATACACTTCCAAGATGGCGGCATTTGTTTCTCTCCGCTCCTAGTGTACTCCCGCCGGCAGTGTTCAGAATAAACTTTCAATCCGGATTCTACACTCCAGTCCACCTTGCCGAATGGAGTGGATTACTCACTCCAGTCCTACTTCAGTCCAGTCCAGGCTCCAGTTCTACTTCAGTCCAGTCCGGGTATGTTTGCAGTAAAGATTCAATCGCGATTATTTAGTCAACTCCAAGTTAAATCCAGATTGAAATTTTACTTGATACGTACTAATTCGGCTGTACACTAAATGGAATCCAAAATCATTTCAGCCTTCTTTGCGGGATCTGAACATTCGATGGCAGGAGTTACATCAAATTGTAGTCTAATAAAGCTTTAAAAAATTAACGAAATATTTTTTGAAAAATTATTAAGAATGTTGTAGTCATTTTAAACATACGTTTTTACCTGATATAATTCAAACATTTTTCATCATTTACATGGTCGGCTAAATTTCAAAACATTTGTTTAAATTACCAAGATGCCACAAAAAAATATATGTAAATTCATTGTGTGGTTAGCTCCTAGTTTTATTTTAACTTTTGCCATTAAATTCGTTAATCTCTAATCGCAACCTCTGGCACGTAGGCAAAACATTTGTAGTGTTAAAACATTCTGCGTCTTTTTTTTCTAAAACGGTAGTGTGTAGGCTAAAAACACTAGTTGACGTTTGTTTACCATGTACGGTAGATTACAAATCTACAGGAAACCACCAAAAAAATGCCAGAGAATTATATTGTTAAACGCACACATATGGTCCCAACTCTTCCTTCTTTAAGGAAGGGCGGTGGGAAAAGGTTATAGGTCGTCTATACATTTCGTTCCTATTTTTTATGAGTCTGCCGGTAGAGTTGAATTCCAGCCTGTATAATGGAAACAATAAAAACAGTAGGCCTGTATTATTATTATTATTTTTTGACACGAAAGCAGGGGGACCACGTCATTTTGTCTAAACTCGTTTTACCTAAAAGTTAGGCAAATGACTTTAGATAAAACGCCTGTTAGGCAAAATACCTGTAGGCTAAATACCTGTAGGCTAAACGCCTGTCTGAAAAATTAAGGAAGGTTTTTAATTTGTAAGAAAGCGCTTGTAGCTAGGTGAAACGCCTGTTAGGCAAAACGTCACAACTGTCTTAACAT